>JBCNYH010000004.1:3928625-3948985 GCA_039654325.1 Tandanus tandanus
GGTCAGGATGGTGAGAGTGATAAGTGGGGTTAAACTCCCTAGAGGAAGGTGGCGTCGGAAAAAAGAAAAAACGAGAAAGGCACCCCCCCCCCCACCCCCGACCCCCCCTTCCCCCCCCCCACACACACACACACACACACACACACACACCCCACTTTTGTTTTTCAGTCATGGTATGTGCATGTTAACAGGATTCCTGCTGATTTGCATCCCACATCAACTCCGCTCCGTTTGTAACATATTTTTTAAACGCACCAGTCAGAAAGCAGCCATTGGGAAAGTCTGGCTAGTGGATTGATGGGAAATCACAGGTTTGTATATAGTGTGTGACACAGTGAGGTTTGTTGTACACTTGCTTTACGGACAAACATCCAATAAAACACTGTGGCTGAAATGTACACGTGTACTGTTTGGGTCTGTGTGTGCATTTTCTCTACCTCTCGTAACTCAAATCAAGGGTCGGGTTCTTCTTTCATGTCTTGTTCATATTTACCAACTTTATTGAGAATTAACTCCCAAAAAGAAAGAAAAAAGGCCGACTCTGGACGAAGGCGGGGTGCACCCTGAACAGCCCGCCAGTCCATTGTAGGACCAACACACACAACCACTCACACTTACACCTAGGGGCAATTTGGAACAGCCAGTTAGCCGAATGTGCATGTCTTTGGACTGTGGGAGGAAACCGGAGTACCTGGGGGAAACCCACGCAAGCATGGGAGGAACATGCAAACTCCACACAGAAACGCCCTCGAACCCAGTACACTACACCAATATGCTGCCCTAGATTAGTATTATTATTATTATTATTATTATTCATGCTATTTTTGAAAGTATAATTGCACTTTTTCGCATGAGTAAATAATTTACTACTTTTATACTACAGTCTTTGGTATGGCCTAATGCCGGTGGCCGGATGACAGCGAGTCATACACGGCTTGTGCAAGCGGGATCGTTCCGCTAGCTAACCGTAAGTGCCTCTAATGCCAGGAAAAAAACAACAAAATATGGAATTAAAGAATGTAAGGATGTTTTTTTTTTCAAGAATTAGACATGTTTCTCCATCACACATGACTTTTTTTGGACTACTGAAAGGAACAGGCCTTCAACCAACCAGCTAGCTCCATGCTAGCCTGCTAGCTCCAGCGGGAACTGCTCTATGTTCAGCCCATTGGTCCGACAGCCCTATTCATACAAGATCGATCCTTTGCTGAAATCAGTTGGGGACCCTAGTCAGTTCAGTAAGATTAGGGTTAGGGTCAGGGCTGTCAGACCAACGGGCTGTCGGAATATCGGGCTTGTAACCCTCACCAGCTCTCCTGAAAATTATTTTATTTTACGAGTATATATTTTTTTTTTACTTTTCAAGAACATTGAATAAAATAATAAAAAATGCTATATTTCTTACAATCCAGAAGGTAAAATAAACAGATGTTCTACTCCTGCTCGTCTTATACGCCTGAACGCATGCTCGGCTAACACTTTGCGAGACTATGAGATCATATATGACTTGCGGTCGTGGAATAGCTGTTAAATAGTCTCCTCCACATTCAGAATAATTTACAGAAGCACCTTGAACGCTTTATCCTAAACATATTCATATGCTAGTTCACTAGATCAGGGTCTAAAAATACCATCTGTTCAGGGAAAGCTCAGTACAGCAAGTGATCTGGTTTTGGCTGTGTACGCGATTGTCAGCGCTTTAAATATGCAGCTACAGATAGAAGGAGTACAGCAACACGGCGGCGTAGGAAAACACGGGAAGATTGAGAACGTCTGGCAGCCGCGTACTGGATCAGTTGCAAGGGTCGGATAGCATGCCAGGAACAAGTCGCAGTGCTCCAGTGGCAAAATGACAAGGATCCCATCAACCACCTGAGTGGATAGAAATGATGCCAGATCCTCCAGCTGTTATAAAACAGAACCCTGAACGTATATGAGGTGTGTACAGCACTAACTAACAAATTAACGCCAGAGATGCTAATCACATGACCGTATGCTAATCAGTATGACTGTAGGTCAAAACAAACAGAGAGGTTCAGAGCAGAGGTTTCATTTAGAGGTGCATAAGGAATGATTAGTGGGTTGTTTTTTTCAGGATTAGGTTTTTAAATACAAATCAAATCAGATTTATTTATAATTTAAAACAACAGGCATTGAGCTGTATAAAAGGCATAAAATACAGAAGCACATTGCATTCACAAAGAAAACAGACTGGACCATGAGTCCATCCCAGAGCCAACAATTAGTCTAACGAGGAAACCCACAAAAGCACAGGGAGAACACGCCGGGTCCGGGTTATGAGAAATCTTTTCTCATAAATACGAGATCCTGATCATTACAAAGGGCAGCACGGTGGCATAGTGGTTAGCGCGTTCACCTCACAGCAAGAGGGTCCTTGGTTCGAGTCCCAGGCTCGGTGAGGGCGTTTCTGTGTGGAGTTTGCATGTTCTCCCTGTGCTTGGCTGGGGTTTCATCTGGGTACTCCAGTTTCTTCACACAGTCCAAAGACATGTACATTGGGTTAATTGCCTGCTCCAAATTGCCCCTAGGTGTGAGCGTAAATGGTTATGAGAGTTGGTCCTGTGATGGCCTGGCGAGTTGTCCAGGGTGTATCCCGCCCTCGCCCAGTCTGCTGAGATGGGCGCCAGCCTGACCCTAATTACGATTAAGCGGTTCAGAAAATGAATGAATGAAATTGCCCCTAGGTGTGAGTGTGAATGGTTGTTTATGTGTGTGTGTTGGCCCTGCGATAGATTGGTGAGCTGTTCGGGTTGTACCTTCGCCCAGAGTCGGCTGAGGTAGGATCTGGCCTACCCGTGACCCTAGTTTTATTTAGCAGTTCGTCAAATGGATTAATGTGTGACCTTTACCAAATCTTTTCTCCTAATTAAGATATGTTTTTTCTTGTAATCTCCTGGCAGCACAGTTGTGTAGTGGGTAGCACATCCGCCTCACAGCAGGAAGGTGCCGGGTTCGAGTCCTGGGCTTTTGCAAGGGCATTTCGGTGTGGAGTTTGCATGCTCTTCCTGTGCCTGCGTAGGGTTCCTCCGGGCACGCTGGTTTCCGCCTACGGTATAAAGCCATGCACATTAGGGTAACCGGCTGTTCCGAATTGCCCATGGCGTGTATTGCATGTGAGCGTGAATGATTGTGTGTTTGTGTGTTGCCCTGCGATGGCCTGGCGAGCTGTTCGCTCAGTGTCGGCTGAGATAGGCTCCAGCCTCCCCGCAACCCTATCCGTAGGATTGAGCGGTACAGCAAATGAGTGAGATGAGAATATCTCTTCTGTGCATACCATGCACTTTCATACCCAACAGTTGTGGCACGAAGCTCCGCCCCCTTAAGAGTCCTAAGAAAATGATTGACAGGAGACTCATACAATCATAAACAAGCCCTGTTAAGGCTACGGCTTAATCATGTCCATCATCCTTCGATTCTGATGGTATCAGTGAGGGATTTAAATATATACAGGGTCTTTAACTGCTGTTCTGAGAACAGCCTCTGGAATGTTACGACCTCGCGCCAGCCGTGACGTTGCTGATGTGAGCAGTGTGGCCCCGCCCCCATTGCTCTGTGGAAACTGTGTCACTGGGTTAAAGTGACTGTAGAGCGCGCGCGGTCGGGTTGACGGAGGGGGGGGGCGGAGAAATGGCCCCATAGCAACAAACCTCTGAACATTCAGTTCTCAGCAGCAGTCACTTACCGACCTGCAGAACCTACAGCTTCTCCACTCGACAGCTAAAAGAGGTTTTATTTTTAACATACGGGAAACCATATCGCGTTTATACGACACATTTACATCAATTCTGGATGATTTGCTAACAATAAGGAGGTTCCTGAGGAGATTCCTGGATATCTTTTGCAGCAATGAGCTGTCTCCCTTCACTCTGAGGGAAATTTTTGGACGCAAGTCATCTGGTTACCTGCTAAGCTAACCCATTAAACACGGGTTAGCACTTTAAATTAGTTACGGGTTGGACTTGTTAAACGAAAATGGGCTCAACAAAACAAGGTAATTGACTTCAATACTCTATAACATCATGTAGCATAAAATACAACGGCTAAAATCAAGGTTTAAATGTTCTGGACTGGTTTAAACATCCTTTTTCGATGTGGTTCCGGTGTTTATTTTGTAAATATTTGCCCGGTTTTTATTTTGTTTGTTTGTGAGTGAGTTGGTTGGTGTGTACACAATTACAGTGCCTGGCCGTGTTTATGTGCCTGTTGTACTCTTCTACCTCCGGCTCACATGGCTTGTCCCGCCTGCCCATGTGCCTGTGTGTACGCGAGCCGGCGTTCTCTGTCTTCTGATTGGTCGGGACTGTCCGTGACGTATCTCATTGCATAATTCAGAGCGGAGTGTCTCCGCAGCAGCATGTGAGCCAGGTGCGGTGACCTAGATTGCTTTTTCTCCCTTAGGCTCGAGCTCAAATCAATCGCGGCTCCCTACGTAGGGCGCACTTTCTCGGGTTTTAAATAATCCATATAATCTAACTCCCCGGACTGAATTATCGGGTTTAATATAGAAAGGACGTTTTGTTTTGACGTGATATTTGAGACGGAGGTGCTCAGTTCGTAAAGTATTCGTTTGGTTGTGCAGCCTATTTAGGGCTCTCGGATAGTGTTTGGGATACGGCCCTGGCGAATACGCGACAGACACGTGTGGGTGGGTCTGGGAATCCTCAGTCACGCAGGATTAGGTAACCTATTCTTGTCTTTTGCAGCTGTGTGTTGTATTTAAAATATAACATCTTTATATAATGTATTTTAAAATATTTTTAATTATTTATATATTTATTGCAATCGTGTTATTTTTTTTTTTTTAGTACTTACTGTCATCACTCATTTCCTGAGCCCGATTAACCTTTTTAGGGTCGCGGGGAGGCTGGATCCTATCTCGGCCGACTACGGGCGAAGGCGGGGTACACCCTGAACATCTTGCCAGACCATTGCAGGGCCAACTGTTCACACTCGCGTGCACACCTTTTTTGCAATTTGAAACAGCCTGTCGGCTTAATGTGCATGTCTTTAGACTGTGGGAGGAAACTGCAGTACCCAGAGGAAACCCACACAGACACGGAGAGAACATGCAAACGAAGAAACGCCCGTGCCGAACCCGGGACCTTCTTGCTGTGAGGTGGACGTTTTAACCACTACCACTATAGCGCCACCTGTCCCACCCTACACATGTTATATATTATAAATTCGAAATAACGTCTTGAAGGTGAACGAGGTAGCCTGAGTCGAAGCTCCCGAGCAGTTTTACATCTCTGCTCTACATCTACGTGGGTTTCGCGTTTGAATGAATGACATTCCATTTTCTCGGAGCTCTGTCTGTGCGATCTCTGGTTACCCGTAGACTGTCATTTTTAGTTTTCGCGACCACCTATTATGTTGCGTCCACCCACGAGGCTACGAGCGAGTAGCTTTGACGCTGAACTTCACACAAAATCGCCTATTTTCGATGGTCTATCGAAGCGAATAGGAAAAGGTTTTGGGAAACTCGGTGTTTGGCAGCATCTGTCAATCAGTAGGATGTTTAAGCTTTGAGTTCAGCTCAGTTGAACTCTGCACCCGCCCACGTTTCGCTCATTTCTCTGACTTTGCGTGGTCACTCGTCGCTTCCTGTGTGTCTGTGGCTTTAGACGTGTACGTTGCAACAGAAATGACGGAAGTGACCCAATGCATCATGGGTACAGATAGGGAAATGATAGCGATGTGAATGAGCCGTGACTCATAGAAATAAAGAGAATGAAGGCGAGGATCCTCTCTATTGATGGTATTTATCTTAAAGCATTGCTGTATGCCGCAATTTGTAGCAGTGTAATGGACCCAACATCATGTTTATAATGCATTATAGTGAATTTTCAGTGATCTGAGATCTGTAATATGAGAGACTTGGTGGATGTGTTGTGTCTACAAAGGACTGTTACAGACTGATTAATTAGCTTAAGACACTAAGCAAATTAAAATTACGAACACAGACTGAAACCGTATCTGAGTGGTGAGCTTTGCCCGCTTCTCTCACAGCTTTATTTCGGCCCTAAAGCGCATTATTCGCGATGAATTATTCAGCGACTGCAGTGAAACCTATCTGAAAGCTGTGTAATTTAGCCACTGAGGAATGGATGTGTGTCGCTGCAGGTTCTCTGGGGTGAAGAGGTTTAAAACTGATGTTTTTTTATTTAATAGCGCTGACACTATTGATGCTCATGATGTTACCTTGTTGTTCACTTAATTTGGACGTGGTAATGCGAGAAACCAGCCAGAGAGCCACATGTTTAAACCTTAGACGTGAATATTAATAAGAATACAAGTTATAACTGCTAGGATTAAAGCACTGTGACTACAATCTGCCCTTCTACTGACCTGTTCCTACCCGAGAAAGGAAACAGATTAGAGATTAGTGTTGATATCATCTCAATCCTCCACTGTGTTATCTCAGTACACTGAGAAGTCTTCACTACGTTACATGAGCTCAAACCTTACTAAAAGAAAATGCCCCCCCACCCAAAAAAAAAAAAAACATAATATCTTAGTCATCATCCTCTGGAGTAACTGATTAATTCCACGTTTCTTCGCCACAGAGATCTCCGATTATATCATTGATATCTTTTCACATGTCTCCTGTTCTTCATCTTTTGCCAGCTGGCGTGATAGCGTACATCTGCTCTTCCGGCTCTGCCTCCAGTCCCAAATCCTGTTTGATTGACAGCGCCAGTGTCCACTCACAGCCCTCATCCCCGCCCCCTTCAACAGCTCAGAGCCTGAAGATAGAAATGTCCGGCACCAGGCCTCTGAGCATCCCTAAACCCGCCAACTCACGCCTGCCTACATCAGAGAAGAGTGCGACCAAGAGCAGCATCACAAGTAAGTCTGAAAGGGTCATTCTGAAAGGGTCGGCTTGTTATTTTTGGTCTGCTGTAGCCTTTTGAGAGACTTGCACTGCTAGAAAGATAATAAAACATAGCAGTAAATATTTTACATGCACTTTGTATTTAACGATAGTCCGTGTGATCGGTGAATGACAATTTAATGATAAAGATGCATTTCAGCTAGTGAACAATTCAGTGAGGAGCGATTTACAGCTTTCAGTCCGTTTAAGCATAAATGGTTGGAAGATGATCACATGTCCTCAACTGTGGATAACCTGCACAGAGGCCCCACCCCCTTTACTGTGACTGGCAGGCACAAAGGCCACACTTCCTTCAGTGTGAATGACAGACACAAAGGCCACACCCCCTTTGCTATTACTGACAGTCATATAGGCCACACCTCCCTCAGTGTGACTGACAAACACAAAGACCACACCTCCTTTGCTATGATTTGAAGATAGCAAAGGCCACACCTCCTTCAGTGTAATTGACAAACACAAAGGCCGCACCTTCTTCAGTGTGGCCGTCAGGCACAAAGGCCACACCTCTTTCTTTATGACTGACAAGCACAAAGGCCACACCTACCTCGCTATCACTGACAAGCACCAACACTACCCCCCTTCAATTTGTCATGTAGAAAGACCACACCTTGTTCACTTTGACTGACACGTAGAAAGACCACACCGCCTTCCCTCCCTATTTTTTTGAACCCATCGTTCAGATCCTGTGTGAATCTGTCCAGTATCAGTGTTTCCACCAGGGATTTGTGTTTTGTGGTTTTAGAGCTGAACGGTATGGTGCTGCTGTGTAAAGTGTGTGGTGACGTGGCTTCAGGATTTCACTACGGCGTTCACGCTTGTGAAGGTTGCAAGGTAAGCTTGAGGGTTACTTGCTCCCCCCCAAAAATAAAATCAAGCCATAATTTTAATTTGCTGAAGTTTCAGGTTTGTCAGTGTCATTTGTCATATCAATCTCTGAACGAATCCTCTCGCCTCTAGCACACAGATATGTTTGATTAATGTTCCTGTTGAAATCCTCAGGGCTTCTTCCGGAGGAGCATTCAGCAGAATATCCAGTATAAGAAGTGCATGAAGTCAGAGAACTGCACCATCATGCGCATAAACCGAAATCGCTGCCAGCAGTGTCGATTCAAGAAGTGCCTAGCAGTGGGGATGTCACGGGACGGTGAGTGCTTTTCTTCTGCACTTCTACATAGACACGGTGTAAAAGAAATGCACTGTTCATTAAACACACTCTGAGCAGTGATGCGTTCCATATAAATTTCATTTCATGACAGTAGGTAACACTTTTCTCTCCTGACACAGCCGTGCGGTTCGGACGCATCCCGAAGCGAGAGAAGCAGCGCATGCTCCTAGAAATGCAGAACGCCATGAACAGCATGATGACCGGCGCCCAGCTGCACCATGTGCTCCGAGACTCCAGCTCCTGCTCTCCCTCATCATCCTCTTCATCTCCCTCACCCCCATCCTCACCGCAGTGCCCTCAGGACTCTGAATCATTCGTGCCCATGGACGCTATGAGCCTGGCCTCCTCTTGTTCCTCAGACAGTAGCGAGGAGGATTCGGCACCTCGGCCTGATGGATTTCATCTCGCACAGTCAGGTTTGTTAATCCGTGGATTTAATCGGTGTCTTGTTTTAGATGTTGCTGTAATAATGAATCTAGTTAGTAATAGTGTTGCGTAACAGCAATAAATTAAAGTTTAATAAGGTGCAAAATAAAAATGTTGTGCTGTATAATTAGTACAAGAAAGCAATGCAGGCTCCCGAGTGCGTGACTATCAACCTGGAGATTGCAGGTTCCAATCCAGGTGGCCGGGCTCTCATGGGAGGGAGGGAGGGAGCACATACTCTCACCTCCCTGTCACTTACAGCAATCACCAGCCAACTAAGGGCGTCTGTGAGCTCATTCGTACAAAGGGGCGGATATAGCTTTACCTCTGAGTGTGTTTGGTCGCCTCCGAGTGCACATGCGCAGCAGTTCATAAAGATGCAGGGGCAGCATCACGTGTCATGGAGGGGGCATGCTTGCTTTCTCCCCTTCCTGGTGTTTGACGGTTAAGCGCCCGTTGTTGTGTTGTGATCCAGAAAATGTTAATTTGTTCATCTTTCATACGACAGGGGGCGCCCTTTCCCAAGGCCTCTCAGAACGTCTGAGCAACCGCAATGTGCCAAACATCCACAGCTCTCCCTGTGAAAGCCGGCAGCAGATCACTATCAGATACCACAGCAGCGCTCAGCCTGATAACGCCACGTACTGCAACTACAGCCGATCCAATCTGAACGAGCTCGCTGGAATAGCCGCCGACCGAAGACACCTGGTGAGTGTATAGACAGATGTTTGTAGCGACATAGACAGTTACTGTGAGGGATTAGGTGGCTGTATACTGTAGATACATTGCCATGACTAAAAGTATTCACCCCTTTGGAAGTTTGTACATTTCGTGGTGTTAGGACCTCACAGTGAAGCAAGCTGTTAAGCATCATACTGCATATAGCATCATACTGAGGATTAGCCGTGGACGCACTTGGCTGCTCAGTAGAGATTGTGTTTATAATGTGCAAGGAATACGACACGGATGTCGTGCTGTTCAAACACTGAAAACGGTTGCATGTCTTCCAGGTGTGTCCTATGAACACTTCACCCATCGTGGACCCGTCCAAATCCAGCCATGAGATATGGGAGGAGTTCTCCATGAGCTTCACGCCTGCCGTGCGAGAGGTAGTGGAGTTTGCCAGGCAGATTCCCGGCTTTCGCGAGCTCTCGCAGCACGACCAGGTCAGCCTGCTGAAGGCTGGAACGTTCGAGGTACGATTATACCGTCTTCGTTTCCACACACGGGTCACTGTTTACCGCTTCATCACCGTAACTCGGCTCTGATGGCATTCTCACAGGTGCTGATGGTGCGCTTCTCCTCGCTGTTCGACGTAAAGCAGCGCACGGTGAGCTTCCTGAGTGGGCGGAGCTACAGCGTGGAAGCTCTGCGCTCCATGGGTGCTGGAGAACTGCTCTCGTCCATGTTCGACTTCAGCGAGAAGCTCATGGCGCTGCAGCTCAGCCCCGAGGAGATAAGCCTCTTCACCGCGCTCGTGCTCGTCTCTGCTGGTACAGACTTCCTTTACCGTCATATATTCTCATTCGCTGGTTCGGTATATTTTTCTCTCTATAAAGGTTAACACCACGCTGCTTGTTTCCAGACCGCACTGGGATCGAGGACGTGAGCTCGGTGGAGGCTCTGCAGGAGAATCTGATCAGGGCTTTAAGGAACCTGATCATGAACAACCACTCGAACGAGGCAGCCGTCTTCACCAAGCTGCTGCTGAAGCTCCCGGAGCTTCGTTCCCTCAATAACATGCACTCGGAGGAGCTGCTGTCCTTCAAAGTCCACCCTTAAACCTGGACAGACTTTCTCTCCACTCTTGGACCAAACCGGGCTGTATATTTTCCTCCTGAATGTATTTAACACACAAGGATTATTATTATGAATATTATTATTATTACGAGGGTATTATTAAAGGGTATAGGAACTGTGAAAGTCCAGAGAAGCAGTGCATTTTCTCCTTTCTGTTCCCCTTTTTTTTTCTTCTTTTTTTTTTAGCTCAAACACGTTACAAGACGAATGGGTTGCCAGATTGGGCTGACTTTCTAATTCAGTCACGGTTTAAACCCTTTGCTGTTATTATAACGCTGTTCCCGGGGGAAAGTATTTAAGTTTTTAGATGTTGTTGATTGACCGTCCGAAGCAATGACCAGCCTCTCGTTCCGTTCGTTATTTAGTAGGCATGTAATGATACATTGTGCATCGATTAAACTAAATTAATGGCCATTCGAATAGGATTAATCTTTCCAGGATGTAATTGTGTTCTTTAGACTGCAGGGGGCGCAATAACACAGGAGAGGGAATGTACGCTGCAGGCGGAGGTAACAGAACTCAATGCTGCAGAAACACACAAAAATACAGATCTGAAATGATGGTTGCGATTACTGATGTACTTAGCAAGAGTTGCTGTTTATAGACCGCCAAAAGAAGGATTAAAAAAGAGAAGCAAGTGGAAGGTGGTTTACATTTAGGTCTGACTGCAGCCTTTACAGATGAGAAAGAAAACACATGGTTTGTCACACACTGGAGAAAACAAATCACGATTTTAGCTATTCAAAAAAAACCACGTCTGGCCGAAACATGGCAACCTTGTGTGGGGGTCGATATATCGCTCTGTTGATTGTTTAGTTGGTTATAAAAAGAGTACAATGTTTTCTGCGTTGTGAAGGTAAAATAGTGATCTTTCCTCCAGTGTGTGCTGAACCATGTGCTTTCGATGAATATTTATAAATTTTAAAAAACTAAAATATTTTAGTTAATAGACTACTATTAATATTTTACTCCAACCTTTGGAGGTTTTATTATCATTTGCTATTAAGAAAAGAAATAAATAAATAATCTTTTATTTAGTCAAAGGAATATTTAAAGGAGATAACCAGAACCAGGCCTCCACTTTACTACTAGAAATAGTAAAGAATCATATATGATCTGTTTTAAAAATAAATCCAAACGGAAAAAAGAATTGTTTACGCGTAAATTAGCCGTTTGGAGCCCTGCTGTGTGGGGGAAGTGACCTCGTGATGACAGCCAAGACAAGAAAACGATGACCTAAGTTTAGAAATTATTTTATAAATATCGTTCTAGTTTAGATCAAAGTGTAAATTATTATTGATAAGAAACCTTTCAAAAGAAATGGTATGTTGCTTTTCTGAAAGCTAGCATTCTGTTCCGTTTTTAGCTCTCAGAGTAAACTTTAGCATATTTACTAGATAAATATCTTTTATCTCCACCAAAATCCTGACTAAATCTTTGGATTGAATAAAAAAGCCACACGTATTTCCTCTCTAAACCTGCTTAATATTATATCCTGTAGCTACCTGGGCCTATAGCACCATATGTTAGCATGAGCATATTAGCATAGTAAGATTATACTTCAGTAGATAAAGCCTGAGAAGGTGCTGAGAAGTGTGACCATATTATCCTACTACTACTACTACTGCACCTTACCATAGTATAGAGCAGCACACACACCTCAGGGTCAATTTGGAGCAGCCAGTTATCCTAATGTGCATGTGTTTAGACTGTGGGAGGAAACCGGAGTACCCGGAAGAAACCCATGCAAGCACAGGGAGAACATGCAAACTCCACACAGAAACGCCTCGAGCCCAGTATCCGAATCCAGAACCCTCTGGATATGCTAACCACTTCACCACCGTGCCACCCTCGGATGAATCTTTACATGCCTATTATCACTTTTTTTTTTTCAACTGACTGTTGAATACTCTGTTCTGATTGGTCAAAAGATGTTGAGTAGTTTTCTGTGACAGTATTTCTGGCTGTGATTAAAACAAGGTTTACGGTAATGCCTTCCTTCTAATACGTCGTCGTTTCTATACTTGCCGAGAGGCTGATGAGGGAATGTGCGTTTATAGCTGCTATAACATTTGTAGTTGCTGTAAGATGAAGAGGAGTAAAAGATGTGCTGTTCGAGGAAAATAATCAACTTTAGGGTGCGAACCGGAATTTATTGTTGATTATTTTCCTGTAAGACGTCTTTTACAGCAAGGACAGCAAAAAGCAAATCTCAGCTCTGGACTGTACAGAATATAATGTTGTAGTTTTGTGTCAGTATATAATATATACAGTATATAATCAGAATTGCACACGTCGTGGTATTGATGATGTGGACAGCACAGGCCGAGACCGAGACAGAGATGACTGCTGTAATCTTCCTCGAGCGTGTCGAGTCGTGACCATCCAGGTCCTGCGCTTGCTTCTCTGCACTAATCTTTGCACACTTGACAAAAGGACAGAATTGTATCAAAGTTTCTGAAATGTGCAATAGGTGCTAATGCATTGCATGATTGTGTGTTTGAATAGTTAAATGTTGCATCCTGTCCAAAATATTTTCTATATTTAAAAAAAAAAAAAAAAAAAAAAAGTCCAACTTAGGTTTGTTTGGGCTCTTCCATCATCATCCTCATCTTCATCCTTATTCTGTGTAAAAAGTTTTGTTTTTATATTTCATTCATGAATGTATAACATGATTCGGCGCCACTTTTCAAACGGGAACTCGCTGCTTTTGCACACGGTGTGGCGGAACAGAACCGGAGCGCCCGCAGCGTTGTGAATGCTCTGTACGTTTTTAAGTCTATGCATAACCCTGACACCGCAGCAGCATGACGCATCTTCCTTCCTTCGGAAAACGTCGCCGGAGAAATAGGTCTCTACCTGCGTGATTGTGTATCAGGAACAAAAAAATCACATGGACTTGATAAGAAGACGCGTATATATGGATACCTGCACGAGTGTGTTCTTTACAGATGATTGACTTTGAAGCAGGATAGAAGAGATGAAATGGAAATCTGAATTGCCGGGGCCGGCCTGCCTGCTCCACACCTCCTCTCCATATCACTATGCAGCTCAACGGTGTGGATGTTTCTTACATAAATCATGATAAAGACTCTATATATGTAATGTATTGAAATGTTATGTTAGATTCTTATGTCCTTATTGTGCTTTGTTGTGCAAGATATCTATCAATCTATATATTACAAAATGTATATATACTATAGATATATAGTATATAAATAAATATCTATTATTCAACCGATGTGAAACCGCTGTTTCATTTCCATTTGGCGGAATAATGAGACGTGTTTAAGGAAAAACTTTATTAGTGTAGAACAAATATTTATAATTTATTATATACAACACAGGAACTGTGCAATCTGATTGGTTCACTGTGTTGGACTGGTTTACAGTGATTAATTATGCTATTATTTAAGTCTTTGAGACGATACATCTAGCAGATTATTCAATTCAGCGACACCCACCAAGCCTGAGGCGAATAACTGGTTCGTATACACCACACAGGATAATAAAAAGCATTCTGCAATCCTGATTTTTATTTTTACATACACACTGCCCGGCAAAAAAAAACAAAAAACGCACACGAGTATGTTGTTGTTCCGCCTTTATCCTTGCTTACAGCACGTAATCGTCATCCAACAAATTTAATCAACATAACATTTATTTCCATCAATGTGGAATGTATACACTACACAGAAACACGAGAGCTTTTTGTGGTGTATTTTTCCATTTTTAAGTGTGATAATGATTGTGAGTGTCCATCGTTTTAATTCAAGCATTATCCATAATGTTATTATTATTATTATTATTTTGAATCCCCACATAGACCAATCAGATCACACCCTTCCCATGTGCTGTACACTAATGGATATTCGGAATAATGCTTGACTTCGCATACAAGAACCTGAGAGGAAATGAAACCTGAAAACCTCGCAAAGCAGCGAGTTCAAGAAAAAGAATCCTTTATGTATAACCCTGAGAATAGAAGCGCTGAGGTCTTGGTTCATACAAAGGAAATCATGTTAATGCAGACAGCGTCAAAGCTGCAGGGTCTACAGATGGTGTGAAGTGATTGTGTAGTTTGTACAGGATATGAGGTCAGAAGAAATAGAATACATTCGAATAAGATGGTCATTTGTGTTCCTAAGTAAATGGATTAGCGCATATTAGCTCAGATTGTTCTTGTTCGTATATTTCTTAACTTCGTGTCACTCCAGACTTTTCAGTTTGAAACTAACATGCCTCAGTGTGGGGGGACAGAATTCGTTCTTAGGCTTCCTGTAATCTGCATATCATATCTACACGACACATGGATTTCGCTTCACTCCACAGGGACGTGTGAAGTCACGCGCTGGCAGTTCGGCTGTTTCTCGTCTCTGACTCGCTCCTGCAGAGAGGAAATGTCACAAACAGTTCAGCCACAGAGGAAATGTTCTGAAACAAGTGAGCAGTCGTTTTGCGTTAGAGCTACGAGTTGAATGAGATTTCATCACTAAATACACAAATCAAACTATTTTACCGTCAAAATCACTTTCATTGTGCAAATATGTCATAAAATGTTAAGTTAAATGAAGCTCAAGTGATATTACATGCCCGGCATCCTGTAAACACGCCAGATTTAATCCGAATCATCCAGCTAGCTTGTTCATAGCTGATTAAAAACATTATTCCAAGTGGATAATGCTTGAATCAAAATAACGGACACTCACAGTCTCTGCAGAGTGTCTCAAAAGACAGTTAGTTACACAGTGCTTAGCTCGGGTTAAAGTGCAAAGCTCATCCGACCTGCATCTGTGATGGTTAAAATATCGTCACACAGTTTTTTAGCTAGCTGAAAGGGCTAACTGCACTGCTAACTGTGTCTCAGTGTCATGTTTAAAATTTGTTAATATAATCTATATATAAAAAAAATAATAATTTTAAAGGAAAAGAAAAACTTGTTTTCATTTGTTTTCCCAGGTTTCCTGTAGTCTGTACTGAAATACCTTTACATTCATTTCGTTACTCTGCATTTGTTTCTCAACAGACGGCGTTAGCAAAACAGAGCTATTAGCCTAGCCTCTGTGTCATGATTAAAATATATTCATTAAAATATAAAGTATGGCTCCCGAGTGGTGCATCGACAAGTTGCGTGACTATCAACCCGGAGTTCGCAGGTTTGCCATCCGTAACCGGGAGTACACGGGAGGTAATTGGCCCAGCTCTCTTGGGAGGGACGGATGGCATACGCTCACTTCCCTGTCACTCACCAACCAATCATGGGCGTCTGTGAGCTTATTCGTATTTTTGCGCATCCCCGTCACCTTCGGTGCATAATTGTAAATTACACGTCATGTTAATCTTTATATTAATAAAACTATAAACATATCCAATAAATATATTAATAACTAGAAATGCACTCAGAGAGTGCAGACCTCCACCAAGGTAGTGCAATCTCGTCTTTACGTGGGTTGTAGTGGCAGATGATGTAGAATAACTGTGCCCTCTTGTGGCCTGTTCCAGCTATTTTTTTTCTCCCGACACATTCTGGGTGATTTCCGCCTCCTTGCCCTATCACACAACGTAAAAAAAAAATTCTTCAAAACCTTCCTGATCTGGATCAGTTTCATGCCAAAAATGTAATCGGTTCGTTGGCCCAAGACTCACATCTGGTTAAAATTTCGTGTAAATCCGTCCATTAGTTTTCGAGATATCGTGGTCACAGGCACACACATACACACGACCAATCTCACAACCTCCTCCCTTGATGGAGGTAATTAAATACTTTTTAAAAACGTATCGTTACAAAACCTGTTTTAATTTCTATTGCATGACAGATCGGCACATTTGATCAAGATATTTAACGATTTATTAACGGAGAGATTGAAGGGTATTTAGGATCATTTTGTGAGGGGGACGTCGGAGTTTCAAGCACAGTTGGGGACGAATACCCGGATGAAGGTGTACCGTAATAACCGCTCTGCTCCAGCACTTCCTCAATCATGACCTGTGAGACAGCAAACACACACACACGTCAGACTATGGAACTGCAGAACCCTGAAGGCGATACTGTATTTGGGAAGGATACATCTTTCAAACTGACCTGTAGCTGCTCGTAAGTGACGCCCTCTTGAGGACTCAAACCACCCGACTCTCCTAAAAGACAAACACGTGACAGATATCCCTTTAAAGGCCACACCAAGAAAAAAGCAATGTCATTTATTATGATTTTTAATCAGTTTTGGCAACAATAACAATAATGTTTATGTTTTTGTTTGAACAACCCCATATTTTTTTTACATACAAACCTCTTCCAAATGGTTGAGATTAGTAATGAATAAATAAATAAATAAATAAAACCATTGAAGTGTTCTACCAAATATTTAAACAGAACAAAGAAGAGAGAAGAGCGCATTCATCCTACCGTGTGCCTCAGGTCGACCAGAGTGCATCATGGTCAACCGGTCTCTGCTGCCCGACCTCAGCTCTACCACCTCCTGACGTCCCTGAAGCACCTGGTAAAGCAATAAAACTCTGTCTTAATGCAAATCAATGCTAATACTTCTGCTATTTCTCATGTACTGCAGTAACGGAAGATTTATGCAGTTTTGTTTATGGAAGCAATACCTGGCCTCAGAAGCTGCTATCACCCCCTTTAGCCTAAGTAGCTTCTTGTAGGCACGTTGCCAAGTTCTACAGTAATACTACGCATATTTGCATGCGTATTTTTTCACATGGGCGGCACGGTGGCGCAGTGGTTAGCACATCCGCCTCACAGCAAGAAGGTCCTGGGATCGATTCCCGGGCTCGGGAGTCTCTGTGTGGAGTTTGCATGTTCTCCTCGTGCTTGTGTGGGTTTCCTCCGGGTACTCCGGTTTCTTCCCACAGTCTAAAAACATGCACAGTAGGCTAACTGGCTGTTCCAAATCGCCCCTAGGTGTGAGTGTGAATGGTTGTATGTGTGTTGGCCCTACGATGGCCTGGCGAGCTGTCCAGGGTGTACTAGAGTCGGCTTAGATGGGCGCCAGCCTCCCTGTGGCCCTAATTGGGATAAAGCGGTTCAGAAAATGAATGAATGAATAAATTTTTTCACATGACTGTATACCCCCTTTTATTTTTTTTTATAAAAACCTATTAAAAAGTAGATTTTTACACAAAAACACCAAAGCTTTTCATTTCCTCCTTTGTGTGTGTTTTACCTTATTGAGCTCCATCTTGAGATGAAACGCATTGCTTCCACACTGGAACAGCGATTTCTTGAAGCGCTCGAGTGCACGCCGATGAAAACTGCTCTGAGGTCCTGGTGGAAGCTGATCACAATTTATTTATTTATTTGTTTGTTTGTTTATTTATTTATTTGAGGAAAATAGCTTTACAACCCATCAGGAGTCATTCCTCCTGAAAATTTAAAGATATACATATACATACGATCTCACCTGAGTGATGAATATGATTTTATGGAGCAGCTCAAGAAGCTTTAGGTTGGGATCATCAATCTGACGGACCTTCCTGTGGGATATACTGATTCCTGCAGATCCTGTGAGCCACAGGAAACCGAAATGAGATGCAAGACATGAAGAGAAACTTCTTATTTATTAAAGCCACATCATGTTAACAGGTTAAACCCTGATTGGTAAAACACAATATGTAATTAGAAAATTGGGCTAAAATGCAGCTAATTGATTTTAACGGGGTACTTAGTAACGTTGAGCGGCACGGTGGCGCAGTGGTTAGCACGTCTGCCTCATTTCAAGTAGGTCCTGGCTTAGATTAGAAAAAGTCCATCGGCGTGATAACCTGCTCATTCAGTACATTCAGCTCATCAGCTGGCTACATTTTACGGGCAGTGTATATATGACCACTATACTGTAGATTGGCTGTTGACTGCTTCATTCAGTAAATAAATAAATAAAGTGTACCTGGTCGAGCTTTTGGCTTTATAAAGTCTGCACTGAAATACAGGAAAGAGATGGTAATTAATTTATGGAAGGATGGAATAAAACGAGCAGTGTGCAGATTATTTTCCATTCAGAGCACACTGATTTATTTCTCTTATTCAACAGCAATTTGCTGACATCACCCTTTTAATTCATTAAAGAATAAAGTCTTTTTTTAATCCATTTACAAAAACAGAACCGGCATAATAATAACTAATTACCCAGTATAATGAGTAATGAACTGGCAACTCGGTTTAATATTCAAACCTATTCATTAAAAACATAATAGAGATTTATGCTAACATACCCAGTCCGGCTCTGTTCGTCTAGAAGTGAGACGCTGTCATGGCTCTTGGCTAAGTGTAAGAGTAATTTCAGGGGGGAAAAAGGGTTAAATAAGTTCTGGAGGAATATACCAGTGATAACATTCTAGTCATTTCCAGGACTTACTTCGATGTAGATGTGTTTGAGCTGAGGCAGGCGAAGCTGCTGCGACAGGACTTGATGCTATATCTGTGTAAACGTACACAAACAAACCCCAAAGAAAGCAGGTCAATGTTCTTACTGTAGGATGATATTATATAATATACTGTATACAATTCAAGTAAATGGTGCAATCTGATTGGATCACTGTCTCTGTGGATATAGAAGTCTGAGGTGAATAATTATAATTTTAGTATATCCTACATGAGATCGTAAGCACAGAAGCGCACTAAAATCATGAAGGATCCGCTGAACTGCACGTACACACGCAAGTCTTTTTAAACCTCTTTCAGCGTTTTTAGTATATACTGCATGAAAACATAAACAAAACATGAACATGGCAAACTAAACAGACAGAGACAGGTCAGGTGACAGCTCCGCATGCTCCCAGCAGAGCTTAGCGCTGTGTCTTTTAAACCCATAGTATATATTACACAGAAACTTAAGTAAACAGTGTTCCCCAAAGGTGTTTCTTTAAAACTCATTCCGAGTTTTAGTATATATTATGTTAGTGTAACTATAACGCCGCCTGCTCCAAGTGAGTGTCAGCCAATCTGACTCAAGAACTATCCACTAGTGATAATATCCTTAAATCCCTGGACCAATCAGATCACACCATTCCTGTATAGTATATACTACTGTAATATAAATATAAAATAATATATATTGCTTTTGGACTTTTATTATCAAAGTCATTTACTGACCTTGTTCATTAGCGTCTCCTTCTAACGGGTCTGAGAAACTTTGGTCCTGTCCCTGATGACCAACCAGCATTTCGTCATTGAAGTCCATTCCCTGAAAAATTCATTCATTTAATGTAAAAAAAAAAAAACAGACAAACTGGATTACAAAAAAAAAATTCATACGATAAATAATAATAATAATAATAATAAACCATGATTAAAATCGCTTAGCACTTCGGGTGTGTGAAAATCAATCACTGACTAACTCACTCACTCACATTAGGGTCGCGGGGAGGTTGGGGACACTGGGTGAAGGCAGGATACACCCTGAACAGGTCGCCAGATCATAGCAGGGCCAACACACAAACAAGCATTCACACTAACATCTAGGAGTAATTTGGAACAGCCAATCAGCCGAATGTGCATGTCTTTGGACTGTGGGAGGAAACCGGAGTACCCGGAGGAAACCCACGCAAATACGGGGAGAACATGCAAACTCCACACGGAAACGCCCTCGCCGAGCCCAGCACTCGAACCCGGGGACCTCTTGCTGTGAGGCGGACGTGCTAACCACTGCGCCACCGTGCCACCAACAAAAAGAACATATGAGAGTAAAAAAAAAAGGTTGTATGGAGCCCATCTCCATGTTTAGTCTGATGTTTGGACTCTACCTGAGGTGACCTGCAGGATGTGAGCTTGAGGCGGTTGCTTTTCATGCAGTATTTCTGCATCCGTCTCCTGTTCTGCTCGGCTCTCTTCTCCAGTGTGTCATGTGAGGTGTTCACTCCATCCAGGAACTTCATTATCAGGTCGCAGATTGTAGAGCTGACCTCCACGATGTCAGGCCGCGAGTTCGGGGTGGGAGTCAGGCACCTGCAGAGAGTGAGTGAGTGAGTTGACAGACAGACAGACAGACAGACAGACAGACAGACAGACAGACAGACAGATAGATAGATAGATAGATAGATAGA
>JBCNYH010000004.1:4017436-4029543 GCA_039654325.1 Tandanus tandanus
ATAAATGAGCAAACACTATGGCAGCTGTACAGCACAAAAAAGTGAAGCATACAGGTGTATATATATATATATATATATATATATATATATATATATAGACAGTCAATGTATGCTCACACCTTTTTTTCCATCATGGAACCTGGACTCAGAGCATCGGGAGGTGTTTGGTTCTAGTAAGAACAGTTTGGACTCATTTTTTGAAGCAGCAGCCATTCCCAATCTGTGAGGAATGCTGGATGTTGGAGGAAAACCAGTCTCTCCTTTTCCTCAGTGCTTTGAAGCAGCATGTGTTTCAACAGCTAACCACTCTCAGATGTGTGTGAGAAGCTTTACGAGCAGAATAATGGCTATACCTACACATGTGGTGTGTGTGTGCGTGCGTGAGTGTGTGTGTGTGTGTGTATGTGCGTGCATGCTGGAGGCCCGAGACAGGGAGGCTCTTCTCAGAGCAGCGGTTTGGAAACTTGTACTCTGGGTTTTTCTTGTGCCGTGACGATGACAAAATAAACAGTGGTTCGAGAAAGGAAGTCTCAACCAAAACTATTAGACCGTGGAAACGTTGCGTGTTGTAAAATAATCAAAAGCCCATCGAAACACGTTTGCTGATAAAATTGATAATTGTGATAGATGACGGCATCTTACCGCACCATTTATTCGGCATGCGTGGAGGTCACAAATCTGATCAGCCATAAAACATTGATCTCTTCCCCTCGTCACTGCTCCAAGAAACTATTACACGGCACATTTGAATTCCGGATACTGATTCGTCAATTACAGCACAGGCGTCAAACTCAAGGCCCACGGGCAAAACCCGGCCCGCCAACTCATTTTACGTGGCCCGCAAGAGCTTTCAAACAATATGATTATCGCACATTCTTGCATCGACCATTACCATGAAACCCACTTCATCATCCTTCCACTAGGTGGCAGCAAACCTATTTCAAGTAAACAGCTAGTCATTCATGACTCAAGAAAGATTGCATGCTAGCTTGTCGCTGTTAAGTTTTGTTAGAAAATGCGACTGAATAAAGGAAGAATTTAGAATAGAATAGGTGTTATAAGCCCTTTTAGAAAAGGTGTTCCGTGATTATTCGGCCCTCGATCACCGTTGAATTTCGCGACGTGGCCCTAAGCGAAAATGAGTTTGACACCCCTGGATTACAGTATTCAGTGGTCTGTTATTTCTTCCTTATAACAGACCACTGCTATGGAGTGCGTCATTAGCGAAAGCATTAAGATCTTTTTTTTTTTTTAATCTCTTCTCCCGCGTAACATTTGGGACGATGTACTGTAAGCCTCCTGATCCTCCAGTCAGGGTTTATTTCACTGTTAATGGCTGGATCACTGTACATTATCCTTTACTAATAGCTGGGATTCCATTACCCTGCTTCATGTGCAATTCGACACTGCAAACTTGAAAAAAACAACAACACAGTAATGAAAAAATGTGGATTAAACAAAGCATAACTGTATTCAAATACAGTTGAGTTTAATGTCGTGGACAATCTCTGACCAGGTTATCACTCGCATTAAAGCTACTATAAGCAGTTTACCTTCTATCTAAATCTGAGAACGTATAAAGCTCAAAGCTCTAAAAAAGTTAGAGGCCTGTTAAAAGTGTATCCGTGGTGAATTAGTGTTGCGCCCTATCCAAAACCATGACGTACAACATCAGCGGTTAAAGCGCGCGCGAGTGTTACGACTCCAGGCGTGCTCAGGGACATGTTGTCTTTCTGATTGGCTGTTCCGGCATGGTAGTGACGCGAGCTCGTAGGATTGGCTGGGCTGCCATCACTGATCCGTGAAGCGTAACACATTATCGGCCGGCGCTGAACTGCACAAACAACAAACGCAGAAATCTGACGACAGGAAAGCCGAGTCGGCAAAACGTTAGCTGCGTGAGCTATTTTGGATTTACCGTCACGCTCATCTCTCGTCCTCGGAGTCACTAGAATGTGACGTCTCACTGTCTCCGTAAGAGACGTCAACGCATTTTCCTGGAAAAATGACTGCTAACTCCCGCAGTTCAGCACACCACTAGTAATCCACGGGATACAATGACCAGTTTTGTGCTTTTTATGATAATTTATGTTCAAATAAGTGTCTGTATCACTCAAACATATTACATATACACACATTATGCAGCAAGGGTGACCAATACTGGTACTCTTTAAGCTGCGTTCACACAGGAAGCGACAAATGACATGCTAGCTGCTGAGCGACACGCGACAACGCCTGGCGGTGTTTCCCGCTTCGTAATCTTTCCGAATGAAACTGTGAGCAGCACCGCGCTTCCTTACAGCAGGTCCGTGAGCACTTTTATTATCATTATCTTATACTGATTGAGTTCATTTTAACTCATATTTTCACCGTATACAGATTATTTTTCAAATTTTGCTGTTAACACAATGCAGCAGGAAAGTTAGCAAAACCAGGTACTCGAGTGAACCGGCCAACCCACATAATGTACATTTCACGCAGGTCTAAATATATAAATATAAATTCACTGGAAATGCCAACCATTTCAAAAATGTGACCCCAGATATCACGTATCAGGTTATTATCCTGATAAAATTTCTGTGTGCAGTCATAAAGTACAGGATACCGAGACACGGCAATAATGAGCTGCTCTTCCATGTTGAAGTGAGCAGGTAAATTAAAACAGTGTTCATGGTTTCCACACGGTCAGGTTAGAAAGCCCTGTGTTTGGCGCCTTCGGTCAATCAACACTATCTTTAAACTCTGATTGGTAATCGCTTGACTCGTGTCGCGTCCAAGCTCTGCTCAGTGGAACTCCGCGCACATCCACTTTTGTCAAGCTAGAAAATTTCTTGCTCTTTCTTGTTGTGCATATCACGTGCGGTCAGTGACTTTGCACGGTCGCTGGTCGCTTCCTGTGTGAATGAGGCTTCCTAGGCGTTAAACTTTGCACATGTTTAGATCTTGTTGACCTCCATCTAGTGACATGCCCTTGTACCTGTAACTAAAACAGCTTGCAATATAATATTTAGTATAACAGAGACATTACGATTTCTGGACAGGAAACTCATTCCAAAAATTCTAAATCCTTACAGATCGTGCTGTACAAGTTCCGAAAACAGCAACGTATTACAAAGTATTGTAAAACAGGTGTGTGGGTGTTCACTTAATAACCTTGGTTACCTCCGGGTACTCCGGTTTCCTCCCACAATCCACGGACATGCACGTTAGGCTGTTCCAAATTGACTCCAGGTGTGAGTGTGAATGGTTGTATGTTTGTTGCCCTGCGATGGTCTGGTGAGCTGTTCAGGGTGTACCCCGCCGTCGCCAGTGACGGCCGGGTTAGGCACCGGCCTCCCCAGGACCCTAATAGGACTAAACGGTTCAGCAAATGAGTGCGTTAGTGAGTGAGTAATGCTATGTCAGATTTCTAAAGTGATGCTCTAATCTGTAAAAAAAAAACAACAACAACAAAAAAAACGCAACCCTTTATATTTACAGGAACACAAAAAAGTAGCCTTGCATCAAAACCTAACCTGTCTAATCCTGCCCCCAGTTTTTGGTTCCAGGGTTTGTTTTAACAGGAAGTCGGGTTTAGGGTGTCGGCAGCTCCGCTCTGGAGGGCACACGGCTTTTCTGGAGACTTGACAGAGTGTAGAGTTTCGTCAGGGAAAAGCTTTGAGGCTTTCGGCATTTGCACAGGCACACAAAACCGTGAATGCACTCTGAATGTGCATTATTCCCAAAGCGAACAACTAACAATGAGTATGAGATCTCAGCCGGTAAAAGAGTTAAACACACACACACAAATCCAGGGTGACTTTAGACCCCCTAGACATTCAGACAGGATTTGAAGGGGTTGAAATTGGTATCTGCCCCGTATTTACCCAGCACCTGAGCAAAGAAAAGGATATGTGTGTTTCTGAGATCAAACGGATCTCAAGACGCTATTTTCAGTCTTTAACCTCAGACTGCTCCGGCGCGCTCGAGTAATCAGAGATCTTCCGAGAGGCTACGGTACAAGACCAAAATCAACGTGAAACCAGGAGCCAGACCGAAATCACGCTAAAAGGGTTCTGGATTCAGGTTCGTCTCGTTGTCGGTTTTAATGAATAACAGATTCTTTATACAATTCATTCATTCATATAACTGGAAACTATCTTATCTGTGGGAGGAAACCGGAGTACCCGGAGGAAACCCAAATCATCACGAGGAGAACATGCAAACTCCACACAGAAACACCCAAGCCTGGGACTCAAACCCAGAACCTTCTTGCTGTACGACGGACATGCTAACCACTACGCCACCGTACCGCCTCTCACTCACTCATTTGCTGAACCGCTTAATCCTATTTGATTCGCAGGGAGGCTGGAGTCTATCTCAGCCGTCACTGGGCGAAGGCAGGGGTACACCCGGAATGGATCGCCAGACCATCGCAGGGCAAAAAACATAGAACCATTCACACTCTTACTCAAAGCTGGGGGCAATTTGCAACAGCCAGTTAGTCTAATGTGCATGTTTTTGGATTGTCGGAGGAAACTGGAGTACCTATAGGAAAACTACGCATCATGGGGAGAACATGCAAACTCCACACAGAAACACCCAAGCCTGGGACTCGAACCCAGAACTGTCTTGCTGTAAGACGGACATGCTAACCACTACGCCACCGTACCGCCTAGTCACAAAAATCTCACTCCCTCATTTGCTGAACTGCTTAATCCTATTAGACTCGCAGGGAGGCTGGAGCCTATCTCAGCCAACACTGGGTGAAGGTGGGGTACACCCTGACCAGCTCACCAGACATTTGATTTAATTATTTTTTAATGCATCTACAAAATCTCTGTCCGTGTGCTAAAACCTTTGCACAGTACCGTACATCAGTATTAGAATCATCATCATCATCATCTTCATCTTCTTCCTATTGATCCCGGGTTGGGTCTTGAGGGTAGCAGCCTAAGCACTGAGGTCCAGACGGCCCTCTACCTAGCACTTCCTCCAGCCCTTCGGGCCTGCACACCGAATTTATAATAGAATTTATAATTATTTTAATAAGATGAATTGAATGAATTTGAATGAACTGAATGAATTTTTGGGGGGAATTCAATAAGTCGGTCTTTAACGCCAAGAAACACAACAGGGAGCGTAACGGAAAATAACCTTGACTGCAGGAAAGTGAAGTGCACTTGGAGAAGAGTGTGATGAGGGAGGGGGTTAAAGTGGAATAAGACCAGACGCATTTGAATGTAATAAGCCTTTAGTCTGTGTGTGTGTGTGTGTGTGTGTGTGTGTGTGTGTGTGTGTGTTTCACTTGGCCGCAAGTTCAAACGCAGGATCAGATCCAGCAGGCTCGAAGAGTTTAAATAGATTTAATCTAGGTATATTTTTTTTACCTACAGCTTGCAGAATCAAAGTTAACCCTCCAGCTACTTCATATCACAAATGAATTATGGGTAGCTGGTGATTAGTCAAACAAGACAACGCTAATTGCTTTTCGTTTTTGTGGTAGTCAACTGGTAGAGGTTTTCTGAATCATGGAATCCTGCATTACTTCCATAGAGTAGCTTTGGATTAAGGTGAATACTGAGCGTTTCTACCAAACACCGTCCAGGTGTGTGTGTGTGTGTGTGTGTGTGTGTGTGTGTGTGTGTGTGTGTGTGTGTGTGTGTGTGTGAGTGAAATTAACACGTCACTCTTCCCGAAGGGGGGAAAAAAAAGCCAAGCAATGTAAGCAAACACCTTCAAAGCTCTCGGCGCTGAATAAATATTCAGAAAATAAAATATATTCTGAAAATAAACATCCACCCACTCACATGCTAAAGGGTCCGAGCACTTTAGCAATTAGCACACATCCATAAACACGCTTTTCCTTCTTGTTCTTTTCTTTATACACACACAAATCTCTTTCACTTACACACACACACACACACACACACACACGTCTTCCATGTGCTGACATTAAAAGCAGAGCAGAGCTGCTGTTTGGTTTGGATGGACCGCTTGAACATCCAGCTGTTTAAAAGGTAGAGCTGTTTTTATTGTCACGAGGTTCCATTCATTTGAGCAATGCTCAAAAGGTCCATAATTACATTCATTCATTTTCTGAACCGCTTGATCCTAATTAGTGTCGCGGGGAGGCTGGCGCCCATCTAAGCCGACTCTGGGCGAGGGCAGAGTACACCCTGGACGGCTCGCCAGGCCAGAAACACGCTGATGGTAATGCTGCCTACTCTTTACAAAAGACAGCAACGGTTCTTTTACATTCTCTCACCATAGACAGTGAGAGACATGGCCGGCCTTTGATAACCCAGTTAGCTGCACTGGGGGGACACCAGTGACAACACGGTGATAGTGGGGCTTGAACCCCTGACCTTCGGATCAGTACCATAATTACATTTGCAAAAATATATATTAAAAGTATATAAGTCGATTGTGACATCGTGTGCCACAACATCGATATAATAGCATCATATCGCCGCCCGCTACATCCTAACCCTTATTACCTTCCGTGAATATCAATTTATAGCCCTGCCACAGACTGGCAACCTCATCAGGGTGTAACCCCGCCTCTCGCCTGAAGTATGCTGAGATTGGCTACATCTTCTCCTTCAGCCCTGACAGATAACTAGTGCAGATGAAGGCTGGATAGATAAACGAATAACAATTTAGTTATTACAGTATTATGTATATATTATATAACACTAACTATTATAAACTGATGTTGACTATTCACTCTCTCATCCTACATCACGCTATTTGATTACTAATCCAAAGTTTATGTTGTTGTAAGACAGGGGAGTGTAACAACTGAGATCAGCAGGATTGACTGCCGTGACCCATTTACAATCCCATCCAAGACCTTCCTAAGGGCAACCTATGCAAAACATTTGGTGATCCTGTGTCATTTCCTTTCAGTCATCGCTGGAAAAATCCTCAGCAAGCCAAATATGGAAAAAGTGACCTTTGACCTTGAGGCAAGATCAAGGTGACCCATATACAATCCCACCCTATTCACGCCTGAGGGGGACAGATGCAGCAAATTTGGTGATCCTGTGTCATTTCCTTCCAAAGTTATTGTACAAACAAGCCAAATATCGAAAAGGTGACCTTGTGACCTTGAAACAAGGTCAAGGGCACCGATATACAATCCTAACCGAGACCTTCCTGAGGGGAATCCATCCACCAAATTTGGTGATCCTGTGTCATTTCCTTCCAAAAGATATCGCACTTGCAAGCCTTGATAAGCCGAATATAGAAAAAGTGACCTTGAAACAAGACCAAAGTGACCCATATACAATCCCACCCTATTCACACCAGAGGAGGAGCCATACACCAAATTTGGTGATCTTATGTCAGTTCTTTCCGAAGTTATCATACTAACAAGCCAAATATCAAAAAAGTGACCTTGTGACCTTGAAACAAGGTCAAGGGCTCGGGTATACATTCTTACCAGAGACCTTCTTGAGGTGAAGCCGTCCACCAAATTTGGTGATCCTGTGTCATTTCCTTTCAACGTCATCACACTAGCAAGACTTGATAAGCCGAATATAGAAAAAGTGACCTCGATACAAGACCAAGGGTACCATATACAATTCCACCCTATTCGCGCTTGAGGGGAACCCATCCACCATATTTGGTGATCCTATTTCATTTCCTCCTAAAGTTATTGTACTAACAAGCCAAATATCAAAAAAAGTGACTTCGTAACCTTAAAACAAGATCAAGAGCACCCATATACAATCCTAACCGAGACCCAATACACCAAACATGGTGATCTTATGTCACTTCCTTCCAAAGTTATTGCACTTTCGGTGATGACGGGAGCTACAAAGTTAAGAGTAGGTGTCCTTTTCAAGTCCTGTTCTGATTGGATTAGTTTTGTGGGGAGGTGGGGTGACGGACTTATTACCAAGGGACCTCTGGTATTTTATTCTTGTCTGAATCAGTGACTTTTTGCAGACGATGCATATGGAAACATCAGGCCATTTTTATCCAGCCGTAAAAATGCTGATGACGTTGATATTGATATCGATGCCGATGATATTTCGATTCGAAGACTCCATCACATACTGTTTTCTTAGACCTCACTGAACCGAACCAGACCAAAGGCAAGCACCAAAAGACTCTAAAATACAAATAATAATATAACTTAAAGCGATCATGGATCTTTTGGTGTGAAGACGGAGCATCATAATTACTACCTGAGATCAGAGTAATTACGACTTGGGGCAATGCAATTCATTTCAGTCATCTTCAGGATCTTGGGTGGATCCGGTGCCTATCCCGGGAGCACCGATCCGTTACAGAACATCATTCACACTTAAGAGTGATTCAAAATCACCAATCCAAACCACCAACTGGCATGTTTAGACGGTAGGAGGAAACCAGAGAACCCCGAGGGAACCCAATGGGAGCATGTAAAACTCCATCTGAATGATTAACAGAACTTAAAGTAAGCAATAAGGAGATGTTTAAATGTTTCCAGCATGATGGTGCTTCTGGGGAAAAATAAATAAATAAATAAAAAATCGGAGGTAAACAAAAATAGAAAGATCCAAGTGTGGCATAAAGTGTTGGCCAACGGCAAACACGCAGCGTAGCCCTTCCACGGAATCCCGTCGCTCTTTAAACGGCCTCACACCTCCCGTCGCTCTTTAAACAAGCCCACCCTACACACTTCTTCTTCTTCTTCTCCTCCCGTCGGGTACTTCGGCTGTCCAAACCAGAGCTGGCTGTGAGCTGAGGAGGCTGCACTGAAAGGCCCCGCTGTTCTGGACTCCGGCCACATGCTTTTCATTCAGACATGAAGGCTAGCAGATCGCCTTCTTCTTCTAAAGCCGCATCCAGGTGGAAAAAAAAACAGGGAGGGTCTAAAAAAAATGTAAAAAAAAAAAAAAAAAACGAACCCTAAACTCGCCAGACTCCTAAATATGGACGTAGTTTAAGCAAAAGCTGTACGTGCTGGCTTAGCCGAGAGAAGCATCAGTCATGTTTTCTCATAGGAAGAAGGCGCCATGCCACAAAAAAAGGCATGTACTCATAGTGTTATGCATCATGATACATAGCTTTGCTTGCAAAATGTCAGCTATGCAGTAAAAATTTATAAATAAATAAAAATGTTAAACTCGCTAAAGTTTCATTCACGAGGATAGAAGAGTCTTTGTGTTGTGTGTGTGTGTTTGTGTGAAGCTGTCACTCGAGGGCTCACACACAGAGCACTGATGTTAACAGTTCCCTTTCTCTTTCTCTCCGTATTGTTACCTCACGCCAGGTGTTTACATAAACCAACACCTGTGACGATCTGTCAAAAATCCTTCCTTCTCTCTGAAACCAAGCCAAGGCCTTTGCTGATTCACTCTCTCCCTCCCTGTCCTTCTTGAAAAGAAAGAGAGAGAGAAAGGAAAACAAAGCGTGTTTTCGCAGCGTGCATCTTTGATCACTTAGCAGCCGCCCTGCCTGTAAATTCCCGTCCTAACCTTGGGTTTCACCTCCTGCTGATCGGTGTGAGAGGAGGAGGAGGAAGACCTTCTGTAAAACAACCACAAATCTGACTGAGCACCGCTTTAAGCAGAGCTAATTACACCAGTTTTTTTAGTGAGCGAACAAACTGGTTTGGGGTAAATACTGGCCATGAGTGCCGTTTTGTGTGTGTGTGTGTGTGTGTGCGCGCGCGTGTGTGTGCGTTTGCGTCTTTGCTTATGTTGGTTGTCATCTGATTACCAGTAAACGTAGCACCCTGTGGAACATCATTTACATGACTCCAATCCAAAACAAATTTACGGTCTGTTTGGGGGGGCGGGGTCTAGTGTCGGCGTTACCGTAACGACAGGAAGCTTGTCAGTGCTGTCAGAGCCTCGCTGACAACAGTGTAGCATTAGTGTGGTTCAGAGGAACTGTCGGCAGGTTGACGTACATTCCTCACACTCGTACTCACACGCCTTACCCATTAGTTTCATCTGAAGATTTTAGAAATGCTAAACTAACCGACGGGCGGAACGGTGGCGTAGGGGTTAGCACGTCGTCCGCCTCACGGCGGCAAGGTCCCGGGCTCGGCGGGGGCGTCTCTGCCTGCGTGGGTTTTCTCGGGGTACTCCGATTTCCTCTCGCCGTCGAAAGGCATGCACATTAGGCTAATCGGCTGTCCCAAATTGCCCCTAGGAGTGTGTGCGATGCTGTTCAGGGTGCATCCCGCCTTCAACCAGTGATGGCGGAGATAGGCTCCAGCCTCCCCGTGACCCTAATAGGATTAAGTGGTTTTATCTCGCTTTTTCTTCTCACTCTCTCTATGTCTCCTTTTCTGTCCCTCTTCCTCTCCCTATCTCTCTTTATATCTCTCCACTTGTCTCAGACTCTTCCTCTCTGTTGATCTGTCCCTCTCTTTCTCTGTTTATCTCTCCTCCCCCTTTCTGTCTTTATCTATCATTTCTGACCCCCCTCTTCCTCTCCCTATCTCTCTTTATATCTCTCCACTTGTGTCATTGTCTCTCTCTATCCGTCGTTCTGTCCCTCTCTGTCTCATTGTCTCTCCGGCAATGTTTCTTTCTTTCTTTCCCTCTGTCCTTTTCTTTGCGTCTGTCTTTCTTTCTCTCTCTTGCACTTTCACACTCTCTCTCTCTCATTCTGTCTTCTTCTGCATGTCTATCTCTCTATCCAGACCATATCTCCTCCTGTCTCATTCTCTCCCTCTGTCATTCTGTCCCTTTTCCCATCTGATTGTATTGCTCACAATCTGTTTCTCTTTCCCTCTCATTTTGTCATTTTCTTTGCCTCCATCTGTCTATCCCACTCTTTCTTTCTCTTGCACCTTCTTCACACACTCCGCTTCCCTGACTCTCAATATGTCTCCTCCCGTCTCATTCTCTTTCTCTTTCCATCAGTTTCTCTTTCGATCCCTCTTTCTTTATTTCTCTTGCACCGTCTTCACACACTCCGCCTCCGTCTCTCTCTTCTGTATGTCTGTCTCTTTATATACCTTCTCCTCTCCCCTTCTGTCTCTCTCTCTCCATCTGTTTCTCTCTTTCAACCCCTCTTTCTTTCTCTTGCACATTCTTCAGTGTCTCCTGTCCTGCTTAATCTTGGTCTCCTGTGTCTCTTTCTCCTTCTCTCTGTCTCTATCTGTTTCTTTGCGTACCTCTCCACCCATCTCTCTGGTTCTTTTTCCTTCCATTCTTCTCTCTCTCTCTCTCTCTCTCTCTCTCTCTCTCTCTGTCTGTCTCTACTCCCCCACCCGGATTTGGGGAGCAGGAACTCAAGGCGGTTGTTGGAGCCCTTCAGTGACGTTCAGCTTTGAAGTAGCAGCCAGATGACAGAGGAATGTTACCCCACCCCCCAACCCCCCCCCATTCCTCCTTCACAATAAACCAGAGGCAGCATGGGGTGAAGCAAACAGTTGATTCTGGCTGCTTTTGACTCTTATATTGACTCTAGCAGTGAAGACATTTGTAATCTAGTTACATAACGCCAACAAATTACCAAAAAAACCCCAACTAATTAATAAGGCGTTGGTCCACCATGAAGCCACCAGGGCAGCTTTATTACGCCTCCTGGCATTGATTCCACAAATCCCCTGTACGGGTACTGGAACGAGGAAGGCCGGGCTTCCTAAAGATTTTCCCTTGAAGTTTTACCGATGGTGCTGGAGAGATGGTGCGAAGACACTGCTCCAAAAGCTTTCACAGGTCTCGAGTGGAGATCTGGTTGTTGTTGTTTATTGAATTTTAACGCCGATTGCGGATTGTACTAGCGCATTATCACCACTCTTTGGTCTGGTGTTCTCTGCTTACAGACTAATTTGTGGCTTTGTGTGTGTGTGTGTGTGTGTGTGTGTCTGTGAAGACAGACAGAGAGAGAGTGAGAGAGAGAGAGAGAGAGAGAGAGAGAGAGAAAGCAGCAATGCATTTTGTGTGTGAGTGTGTGTGTGTGTGCGTGTGTGAGATAGAGAGAGAGAGAGAGAGAGAGAGAGAGAGAGAGAGAGAGAGAGAGAGAACATCAATGCATTTTTGTGTCTGTGTGAGTGTGTGTGAGTTTGTGTGTGTGTGTGTGAGAGAGGGAGAGAGAGAGAAAGCAGCAATGCATTTTGTGTGTGAGTGTGTGTGTGTGTGTGTGTGTTTTTGCGCATGTGTGTGTGAGCC
>JBCNYH010000004.1:4036066-4050873 GCA_039654325.1 Tandanus tandanus
ATATATAAATGAAATATTTACAGATTAAATAAATGACAAGAAGTCCTTGATATACACTAATGTCCTGAAGCAGTGGGAACTTTTTGGGAAAGTTAGTCCTGTTTATTTATATGAATGTTTGTTGCAGGGAAGGTCTGCCTGAATTTTGTGCTGGAATTTGTTGCTCTTTTAGTCCAACACACCAAAGTCAACCCACCAGGTCATTGCTAGGTTTAAAGAGAATCCATCAAACTATATACATCTAATTTGCTATAATTTGCAGTGCTTGAAGATGGTTTGTATTTTAGGTTCCAGTTGCAGTCAGCACCTTGTTGGATCACTTGTATTAAATTTCATGGTTTTGTTTCCAAGGTTCTAATTCTTGAAGGTAAGAAGCATGAGGTGACGTATCTGTGCCCTTCTCCTGATGGTTTTCACATCGCTGTGGGTTATGAAGATGGCAGTGTGCGCATCTTCAGCCTTTTAAATGGCAAAAGCAATGTCTCATTTAATGGCCACAAATCTGCTATCACAGTCATGCATTATGACGCATTGGGAGCACAACTTGTTACCGGCTCCAAGGTGAGATAAATGACTATATATCATTTTGTCCTTTACCAGAGTGTTGACTCTCATCTGTGAGGATAAATTGCTATAACTGTGTTTTAAAGCTGTTATGCTAAAATGCTACTTATATTCTTTTCTTTCTGTAGGACACAGATGTGATTGTGTGGGACATAATAAATGAGTGTGGTTTGTACAGGCTCAAAGGACACAAAGATGCCATCACACAAGCTTTGCTTTTAAAGAATAAAAATTTGCTTGTTACGAGGTCAGTCCTATTGATTTTTGTTTTGCATGTTATTGATGGGTAATAGCTTGCAATAACAAGGGCAAAATTTATTCAGTATATTTGAGAGGGGAATAAAAAATTTTTTTTTATGCATTTTTGTAAATTGCATAAAATTATTTTACTCCTAGCTCAAAGGACAGCTATGTAAAATGGTGGGATTTGGACACCCAGCATTGCTTTAAGACAATGGTGGGCCACCGCAGTGAGGTGAGCACAATAACTCCACAATACTTGTCAAGATCAAACCTAATCAAACTGCCACTTTAAGATCATTTTAATATCAGACAACACTTGTATAATACTGTCAAACCCTGATCCTGGAGGACCCTCTGCCCGTCACATTTTATAACTTGTTTGTTCGCAACACACCTGATTTAATTTGCTAGCTAATTAACATCTATTCATGACTTGGAGTTGGTGTGACTGTGCAGGACAAATACTAAAATGTGCATGGGGGGAACCCCCCCTGTATGAATGGTAATTTATCCTGTATTAGGTGTTGTAAATGAGGACACTAATGAACTGCTGTTTTCTGTAGGTGTGGGGAATGGTTCTGCTGAATCAGGAGAACAGGTTGCTGACTGGTTCTGCTGACAGTGAACTCCGAGCCTGGGACATTGAATATCTTGAGGAGGTAAGCAAGGAGCACTCAGGTCATATCTGAACAGGGCAAACAAGATATAAATTCAGGAGTTTCTTAAACGATTCCATAGGGCTTAGGGTTTGGGTTGGTACAATTTATGGAAAAGCCTAAATATACAGTAGAATTTAATGTAAACTAGCTGCAATACATCAATTATCAATTAAACCACAACAATACAATACATTGGGGTGTCAGCTGGTTTTCTTTTAAGCAACTTCTTAGTTTGTTTAGCATAAACATTAAATTAAATTATTGCTGAGTAATGTTTGTCATTTGATTTTTATATACTGTATTTATTCAACAATGGAAATTTGGCTCTACATTTAACCCATCCAAAGTGAGCACACACACACACAGGAGCAGTGAGCAGCCACATTGTGGTGCCCAGTGAGCAGTTGGGGGACAGGTGCCTTGCTCAAGGGCAATTCAGCTGTGAGAATGGAGGAAGGGGAGGAGGGAGGTCCTCTCTCCGCTGCCACACATTTTTCCTGCTGGTCTGGGAATCAAACCAGCGACCTTTCAGTCCCAAACTTGATTCTCTAACCATTAGGCTACGGCTGATAAATTTATTTAATGAAACCAAATAGTGTAGCAGTAATTTTGGTGTAAATGGTTGCTGTATTGAAATATGAGAAATGTGTTAAATTGATGATTATTTGGAGTGTCTTCTTCAGGATAAAGAAATAGGAGAGCCACGGGAGAAGAAAGGAAAAAGTCATCTTGACACTGCAGATGGCGGCGATGATGATGATGATGATGATGATGAAAAGGAAGATCCTAATGAAGAGCCAGAAGATGTAATATCTCACTATTGCCATTAATAACCGTACTATGCATAGATAAATTTAACTTTGAACAGTGGCAACATTGCTGTATTCAGAATTTCTTTGTGCAACAGGGTTGTGTTTGAAGAATGTTCTTCACAGCACATTTTGTTCTCTTGTCTTCTTACAGAGAATACTCAGCTGTAAGAAAGCTGGCTCTGTTCTGAGAGAAGCCAGAGATCGGGTTGTGTCCTTGATTGCAGATCGCAAAGCTAAAGTCTTGGCTTGCCATGTATGTATTTGCCGTGATTGTGGATTTAATCACTATTACTATTTTACCTGTTAATATCTTATTTTCGAATAATACACTTATTTTTATTTCTAGGGTCTTGACAGCACTTTGGAGATTTTTGCTGTGCTGGCAGAGGAAGATATTCAGAAGAAAATGGAAAGAAAGCTGAAAAAGGCCAAGAAGAAGGCCAAGTATGTAGCCAAGAATTTGGAACATAACACGCCCCCATCCCTCCAAAAAAAAGAAAAGAAAGAAATGATTCAGAACGCTGTTTAATTGATTAATGTCTGGTGTTTTTGGGCCAGGTCTCAGGATGGCTGTGCCGATGCAGCAAATATAGTTGTGGCGCGAAAGCTGACTGATGAGATCCAAAAGCTGGCTAGTATAAAAGCCTCCTCTAAGATCAGGTCAGTGCACTAACATTAGATGGTTAATGTAGATAGACTACTCAACATTGATATATTTTATAGAGTTACACATGTAATCTGTTTTTCTCAGGTCGGTGGACTGCCTTCTGTCTCCTAACGGAGAGCTGAAAGTGGCTCTATTGCTGCAGAATAACACAGTAGAGACTTACAATGTAAAGACAACAGAGAAGAACCCTACAGGCACCAAGACGTCTCGTCTCACCCTGGGTGGGCACCGCACAGACGCCAGAACGCTGTCTTTCAGCTCAGACAACATTGCAGTCCTGTCTGCCTCTGGGGACACTGTTAAAGTCTGGAACAGGTCAGTTTCAGGACATCTAAGGAAAACACTTAGTTTTATTTACTCACAAGTAAACCTGATTATGCTGATGAAACAGTCATGTGCATATTTCGTTTTATTTTGAATCTCTGCTTTAGTGTTCTCGGCTATTTAACAGGAAATCTTTTCTGTCCCAGGGCCACTTTGCAGGTGATCCGCACCATGGCGTGTGAGTACGCACTCTGCTCACTGTTTGTGCCGGGAGATAGACAGATCATTGTAGGAACTAAGGTATATCCAAACAACCATATTTGACCAGGAGAAGTGGAGTGAAGTAGGATTTTAGAGTCCCCTGGTTCAGTGCCTCTAACAGTCTGTCTGTTCTTTCACAGAGTGGAAAGATTCAGATTTTTGACTTGGCATCAGGCAGCCTGCTGGAGTGTACAGAAGCTCATGAGGGAGCTCTGTGGTCCATCTGTCTCTCTCCTGATCAGGTACTACAGTACATTGAGTATATCCAGCATACTGTATGACTGTCAAATTCCTTTAACGGTTACAGTTGAACCTAAAATGATTGGGATGTAGGCATTAGCAGTAGCCATACAATGTACACTGTATGGATAAAGGTTCGCAAACACAAGAGCATCTCACACATATGGAGTTCTTCTCTGAACTGGTGCCACAAAGTTGGAAGCACACAATTGTGTTGGATGTATTTGTACACTGTAGAATTACAATTTCCCTTCACTAAAACTAAGTGGCCGAAACATGTGATGTGACAGCATAACAATGCCCTTATTAACAATAAAAAGGTCCATGAAGGCATGATTTGCTGAGATTGGGGTGGACGAACAGACATCAGTGCACAGACTGATTGAAAGTTTTAGTATATACTGTGTGGAAACAGGAAAAGCAAATAAAATCAAGATTTTTGTAATGTATTTTTACATATTTTAAGTATGATGGTGACAGGTAGGCGCCACAAGCAGTGCGAGTAGAGCAAAAACACGATGCCTAATGGCGTCTTTTAAAACCCATTTAAAGTTGTAGTATATGTTACACAGAAATATAAGAAAATCAAACCAAAACAAACATTTGTATGCTTTAATTTTAAAGCGTGGCAACAATCAAGCCACCTGCTCCATCACAATGTTCATGCATGGCTCATGACAGCATCTTTAGAAACTTATAAAAAAATGTAGTTAGGGGCTTTTTTTTTTTTATTTTATTTTATTTTTTTTTTTTTACCTTTAAAAGCATGAGAGCCATATTACATTACTTTCTTCATATTCATTGGGGTAGCATTTTGTTGAGTTTCTATAAGTTTCGAATCAGTGACTGTCACAATCCCTGAGTGATTCAAGAATTATCCACTCTGAATAGTAAGCAGTTATTGAATGAGGCTGTAATATGGAGAATTATTCAGATCGACGGGGTTTTATCGAATTCTGCAGTTGTTTTTTTTTTTTTTTTTTTTTTGCTCTACTGTATTAATCCCGCAAGGGAAAATTTGGCGCACACACACTCAGAGCACTGGGTAGCCACATTGCGGCACCCGGAGAGCAGTTGGTGGTTAGTCGCCATGCTCAAAGTTCACTTTAACCGTAAAGGTGGAGGAAAGGGAAGATGCCGCTCACTCCCTCTGCCGCTACACACTTTTCCTGCCGGTTCGGGAATTGAACCAGCAACCTTTCGGTCCCAAACCCGCTTCTCGAAGCATTAAGCCACAGCTTCCCAAGATGATTAAGTGGGAAAAAAAGTATTTCTTTATTGTTTTATACACACACACACACATATATACTGTACATGTGTTATAGCAGCTGTTATAAACAATTGTTCCCTCACCAGGCTGTTTTTTTCCTTCCCCTAAAGTTTTGCTCTAATTCACTGTTGTGATGAGAGTGCAATGGGACGGTCATTCAACTAAGAATTTTTGAAATCAGGAACTTGGGCAACATCCAACTTGTCGGATGTTATTGTACTAATTTAAACCCAGTTCAAATGAAAGGTTGGGGGTTCAAGCCTCAGTACCACCAAGTTGCCACTGATGGGACCCTGAGCAAAGCTCTCAACCCTCATCTACTCAGATACAATTGTGAGTTGCTCTGGATAAATGTTGTAAATGAAAATAACACATTTATAAGTAATACTTTTTAAGTTTATATGTCCATAAAATGAAAAATAAACAAAATAGGTAGGTGACTTCTGGTACAGTGACGACCCTTGTGCTTATAAACATAAATACCAGTCAAAAGTTTGACTGGTGCTATATATTTTTTTTTGGTTTATGCGTATTCTTCACTCACAACCTTTATCTCCCACGCGAATGAAATTCTCCAGCCCCGGTCTGTGTGGTCACTGTGGCCAGCTGTAATGACATATCCAGCTGTGGTTATGATGTTGTGGCTCCTCTGAGGTTACTAGCCATCTGTCGGTGCTCTGATGTTGAGGATATTACACCACACATACAGATTTCACAGATGGAACTGGGCCAGAAGGAGCAGACTGGGAGTCCGTATTCAGATCTTATGTCTGCGCTCCTTCCACATCACCGTCCACTCGGAGGGAAATTACTGAACACTCCTTTTTTCAGACATAACTTTCTTTTTCTTCTTTCCCCCTTTTTACTTCAATCCTGTTTGAATCAAAAAAAAATCTCACGTAGGAAGTGCTCGGACTCAGCTCCGTGTCTACGTCTGCTTTTCACTAACCCGTCATTTTGTGCGTCTCCATTGAGGTAGATTGACATTTCACTGCTCAGGGCCACGTACCTGGGCGACGGTTGAGAAGACAAACATGAAAGTGTTTGTTTTGTTTAAAACTTTACTGGCAATTTTAAACCACAAGGGAATGAGATCAAACCTCCAACAATAAGGTCTTTTGAGTCACCTTTTTTTTTTTTTTACACTCCACCCATCATCTAGCAGTGACGATTTAACAGCTGCCTAATGTTTTGGGCGAAGTCAAAAATGACGAAACGCCTCTAGACATCTCAATTATGGGGTTACTTGTCTCACTGTCTTTTTACAGTGTACGCTACAGGTGTCTAAACAATCACAGAGAATGACGAATTTACTTTCGCTGTCAGTCATTTGCCGAAACGCTTAATCCAATTAGGGTCGCGCGAAGGCTAAATCCTATCTATTCAATTTACTAACTCAATCATTTGCTGAACCGCTTAATCCTACAACTAGGGTCGCGGGGAGGCTGAAGCCTATCTCAGCCGACACTGGGTGAAAGGCAGGGTACACCCTGAATAGCTCAAAAGACCATCACACAACCATTCACAACAGCGTGCAATTTGAAACAGCGAATTAGCTGAACGTGCATTCTTTGGTCTTTAAACCGTGGAAGGAAACGGGAGTACCCAGAGGAAACCCACACAAGCACTGAAAGAACACACGCAAACCCGCCGAGCCCAGGACCTTCTCGCCGTGAGGTGGACAGGCTAACTACTATGCCACCGTGCCGCCCATTATTTACATTTGTTTGAAATTCTAAAACATTTAAATGGATTTCGAGTTTTATGGAGCAGGTGCAACATTCAAAAGATTTTGTGAGGCGATAAAAAGGTAGTAAAAGTAGCTCAGTGATTCACACTGTTGTCTTACACTGACAAGGTTCTGGGTTTGAATACACCTGCTTGCAAGGGTTTCTTCCCTCAGTACTCTGGTTTCCTCCCAGAGTCCAAATACATGCATATTAGTTCAGCTGGCCAGTGTAGTTCAGCCTGGGTGTGAACGTAGGTGTAAATGGTTGTTTCTTGCCTGAGTTCATTTGGGATTGGCTCCAGCTTCCAAATGCATTGATGGATAAACAGTCAGTAATAACATCCTCTGTTCTGAACACTTCTAGTTAAGTATACAGTCCCAGGGCACGTGTATTTCTTAGACACCCATTACACGACAAAACAAATAAATTCTCTCACTCACTCGCCAAAGAGCTTAATCCTATTAGGGTCCCGGGAAGGCTGGTGCCTATCTCAGCCGACACTGCTGAGATTATATCATTACTTTTGCCTGTTATTTTTTCCTTAAACTAATCTTAAGCATGAAAAGTGGCCTAAAGTAACTCTTTATGACAGTATTTTTAATGTCTTCCATAAATTTAGGTTTTGTAGGAAAGAAATGGAAGTTTCCAAAATAAGAGCAAGCCTGAAGACAAGTACAACATAAAAATCTGTACAATTGTGAACAATTTATAAAATTCAACCATTAAAAACACATTTTAATACATCCACTGCTTCCAGTCAGCAAATCTTTCTTTAAATAAAATAAAATTACAATATTTCTCTCATATCATTCTATCATATATCATCATATTGCCCAGCCCTGCGCGGTCTTAGTTCAAGTGGAGATTTAATACGCCATCTAGTGGTGATATTGAGTCACAACAGTTTTTTTTCCCAGCACATTTAGAAATGTTTTTAAACAACAACAAAAAAAAAGTTCCCACACAAATGAAATAAAAGGCTCATACACGTCCATTATGGCACAAGTTTCTGTATAGACGAGTTATTAAATGCTTGTAAGATAAATCCCACACTGGTGCTGGTGGCGAACCTGGAGCTTGGTGGATAAACAGTCGAATATTAGTTACTTGCTGTTAACATGAGATAAGACGAACCAGAATAACAGATGACCAACAACTTGTAAAAAGGACAAGAAGAAAAGAAAAACAAACTTCTCACATTGTCTTTTATTGAACTAAAAAAAAAAAACATTTGTATATAAAGTGCAAAAACAGAAACTTGTGGCATCAACTCGGAGTCATTACAGTCCAGGAAATAACAGCTGGAATTAGTAATGGACAGAAGAGTGACCGATTTGAGGTCGCCGTTAGCCACCAATCTGTACTTATACACAGTTTACCAGTTTCTCCTGTTCCTTTAGCTGATGAGCCACAACTTTTTCCATGGCGCTCAGAAAGCACTCAACCGTCGTCACGGGCGTCTGGAAATGCAGTGGGTTTAAAAAGCCTGGATTCCATTACAAACATTATAACATTACTGACTGTTAAGAAACGTACCTTCACGTAAAGCGCGTGGGCCAAAAAGGGGATTTTCCTCAAGGAGCGTCCACTAAGGCCTACACTCTTCCTGTTAAGGAAGGAGGGGGGTAAAAGGACACATAGATTAAGATGATCTCATTTATTTAACATCACACTCTCTCACTCACTCGTTTGCTGAACCACTTAATCTTTTATTAGGGTCGCAGGGAGGCTGGAGCCTAACTTAGCCGACACCGGGCAAAGGCGGATGGGATTCACCCTGAAAAGCTCGCCAGTACATCGTGGGGTAAAACATACACAACCAATCATACTCACACCTATCCGAAACCGGAAATTATCCTAAGGGCGGATTAAAAAAATTCCTGATTTCTCATCAGAACTTTTTGAAAAGCTAAATGCGACATTTAAAAAAAAAAATTGAGACATGAGGTGACTGTCGCAGCCCAAAAGCGTGTAAAGCTAAATGTACGTACAGTGTCTGACGGTATACAATACACCCTAGATGACCAGTCTTTTACATGTGGGAGGAAACCGGAATACCCAGAAGAAACCCATGCACGCACAGAAGAGAACATGCAAACTCCATACAGAAACGCCCGAGCCCCGGACTTGAACCTTCTTGCTGTGAGGCGAAAGTGCTAACCACGACACCACCGTGCCACCTGATCTAATAAACTCCTCTTCTATGTCAGATATGCTGGAGCTGGAGTCATGTGGCCACCAGGGACCAATCACGGAATTACATTTCCAGTTTCCTCTAATTAACACTACAACCTGGGAAAAGTGTCTTCAATTTAGTCAGCCCTATCAGAGTTTCTGATTTAATAATAAATCACTGCCACTCTGTATAATCCATCACTACCAAAGGTGTTATCTAAAAGAACCCAAAACCCAAATAAAACCAGGTGAAGACTCACGTTGCGATTTTCTCTAGATGCAAACTGAGCACCGACACTTCACTCTCCACGTAGTTGAACGTACTGAGCTCCTCCAATGTCAGCAGCTGCTGGCGTGGGGAAATGATCTGCCGCTGAGTGTAAATAACAACATGTTTAGCATAGTTACCCCTGAAACCGATTTAAGCCACGTACAACTTCACACTGAACCACACACACACCTTCATGAGTTCCTCCAGACAGGACAGGTAGATGTTGAAGATGGCTCGGGTGCTCGGCAGGCCGATATACTGCTTGATATCCGCTCTATCCACAAAGGCCTGGTCGATCTTCTGAGTTACGTTTGAGGTGGTGAGGATCACCACGTTCGGATGGCTGTAAAGCACCAGAGAGTGTGTGTGTGTGTGTGTGTGTGTGTCATACCTGCTCCCAAACGGAATCCCCCGATTTATTTTTCACCCCTTACTCCCCCTCTCAGCCTGTCTGGGCTTCTAGAACTGAACCACTCGCTGTGCAATGCACCAGACCTCCCGCAGTGAGAGTCAGACCCTTCAGTGCCACCTTCAGCGCCACGGCCCCTGAACTCTGGTGTTCCACAACCTCCCGGTTATTGTTTTCCCTTCTATGGTTTTCCCTTCTATAGTTTCCCTTTCTATAGTTTCATGTCCGAATTGAAGACTCACTTATTTGCTGAACAGTTTAATCCTATTAGGGTCTGGGGCCTATCACAGCTGACACTGGGTGAAGGTGGGGTACACCCTGAACAGCCCATCAGACCATCACAGTGCAACACACATACAGGCATTCACATTCACCCCTAGGGTCAATTTGGAAAACAGTTAGCCTAATGTGTATGTTTTTGGACTGTCGGAGAAAACAAGAGTACCTGGAGGAAACCCACGCAATGACGGGGAGAACATGCAAACTCCTCACAGATACGTCCGAGCCCAAATAAATAAATAAATAAATAATTGATGAAAGTCTTTAATAAGGCGGCACGGTGGAGTAGTAGTTAGCACCACCGCCTCACAGCAAGAAGGTCCCGGGTTCGTGTCCAGGGCTCGGCGAGGACGTTTCTGTGTGAAGTTTGCATGTTCTTCCCGTGCTTGCATGGGTTTCCTCCAGGCACTCCGGTTTCCTCCCACAGTCCAAAGGCATGCACATCAGGATAACTGGCTTTTCCAAATTGCCCCCTACGTGTGAATGTGAGTGTAAATGGTTGTGAGTGTGTGGCCCTGGAATGGCCTGGTGAGCTGTTCAAGACATATCCCCCCTTCACCCAGAGTCGGCTGAGATAGGCTCCAGCCTCCCCGGGTCCCTAGGATTAAGTGGGTCAGCAGGTGAGTGTTTAAACACTATTAGACTATTGGCAGAGTGGGCAGTGGTGGCACAGTGGTCAAGGCTCTGGGTTACTGATCAGAAGGTCAGGTGACCAAGTCCCATTACAACCAAGCTGCCACTGTTGGGCCCCTGAGAAAAGCACTGAACCCTCAACTGCTCAGCTGTTTAATGAGATAATATTATTTTAAACATTTTTTAATAAATATTTAAATAAATGAGATCTGTCTCTCTCTCTCCTTATCTATCTCCATATCTTTAGCGCTCTCTCTCACACACACACACACACACACACACACACACACACACACACACACACTATTCTAACCGTTTGATCTGATCCAGCTGTGTAAGGACAGAGTTCACCACTCGGATGGCATCTGAAGGTTCGGTTCCAGCCTGTGAGGCGTTTCTCGCCGCTGTTAAACTTTCCACCTGCACATAAACATCATATCTGTGAACGTTACAACATTCTCAATAATAAAAAAAATAACTCAAGTACACAAGATCCTGCAATCACCAATCCATGTATTCATCATCAAAAATATTAACCATTATAGACTTTAGCAGTGATTAGCACGTCTGCCTTACAGCAAGAAGGTCCTGAGTTCGAATCCCAGGATTAAGTGTTTCTGTGTGGAGTTTGCAAGTTCTTCCTGTGTTTGTGTAGGTTTCCTCCAGGTACTCTGGTTTCCTCCCACAGTCCAAAGACTTGCATGTTAGGCTAATTGGCTGTTTCAAATCGCCCCCTAGGTATGAGTGTGAGTGTTGCCCTGCGATGGTCTGGTGAGCTGTTCAAGGTGTACCCCACATTCACGTAGTGTCGGCTGAGATAGACTCCACCCTCCCCGTGACCCTAATAGGATCAAGCAGTTTGACAAATGAGTGAGTGAGTGAGTGAGTACCCCTTCAATAAACCTTGACAGGTCCTTATTAAAGTAGGAAGTATAATGCAATCAAAACAAAGAAAGAAAACACACACACACACCCAACAGGTATAAACATGTGCAGCTTAACTGCCAAATACTTAGGAACACAACTGACAGGGAGCTAATCATCCAGTCAATCATGTCTAGCTTTAAAATGCCGAACGTCAAGTTTACCTCATCGATGAGGACAAAAACAAGGGCTTCTTTCTCATCGATCAGCTCTTGAATCTTCTGGAACATCTTAGTGACGAGTTTCCCGCTCTAGAAAACACCAAGCCAGCGATTTACACAACACTCCATCCTTCTGTTTATTATCCCAGTCAGTTCTGTTTTAGTCAAGAGATGAAAAATACCTCGGAAAACCATTTCGAGAACAAACTGTGGCTGTTGATTTCTACAAACTGTCCGTAGATATATCTGGGGAAAGTGGAAAAACACATCAGGTAAAGCGAGTATCTCACGGAGCGGCGAATGCTGACGAACGTAGCGAATTGTGGGTTTCATCAGGGTCCGTAAGAGGCCTCTAAGCAGTCTTTCTTGTCATGTTTATTTTTCTGCAAGCAGCTATAAGCGCATAACACGCCTCGCTAAACGCACGTCTTCCCCACAGCAAGAAGGTCCTGGGTTCAAGTCCTGGGCTTGGGCATTTCAGTGTGGAGTTTGCAGGCTCTCCCTGTGCTTGCATGGGTTTCCTCCGGCAGTCCAAAGACATGAACATTAAGCTAACTGACTGTTCCAAATTGCCCGTAGGTGTGAATGTGAGTGTGAATGGTTTGGTGTGTGTGTTGCCCATGGTCTGGCGAGCTGTTCAGGGTGTAGTAAGTAGATACCCGACCCAAGCCCGACGGTACCCGAAGGGTCGCGCCGGGTTCGGAACTTTGGACAGATAGTTAGAAAAATAATGCTTGGGTTCGGGTCGGGCTCGGTCACATCAGCGCCATCAGTCATTGAACAGTTTAAATTTAAAACAGCTTATTATGTAGGTGGCCAGTGGGCCTGTTTCACTTGATCATATTAACTGTGTCGGGCTCGGACATAAATATCTTAATGTCTGTCGGGCTCGGGTCAGGTTCGGCTACTGCTCTGTCGGACGCGGGCCGGGCTCGGACAGAAAAACTCGGCCCAATCCGCACTCTATCAGGGCGTACCCCACCTTCACCCAGTGTCGGCTGAGATAGGCTCCAGCCTCCCCACGACCCTAGTAAAAGGATTAAGTGGTTCAGCAAATGAGTGCATGAGTCAGCAAGTAGTAAACACAATGCTGGGGAAGGTTTGCCTTTTTTTTTTTTTTTTTTTTTTTTTAAATAGGGTTGGGTCCATCAATCATTCTATCACTCTATTAGTCGATCAATCTTTCCTTCTCTTCTGTTGCAGGACAGCAGCTGCAGCAGCAGCCAGACAAAGCAATTCATCCTCAAGGGCAGCACCACGGTGGGCTCCGTCCATATTTGGAAGTCCTTTTATATCTGGGGAGGGTTTGCTCACCCTTTGTATAGGGGTAAGGGTGGTTCAATTCCAAGATTCACCTGACATTTTACCAAAATTTGCCCAGTGAAAAATAGACGCTAATCGTCTCAGCATTTGCTAACAGTCTTTTGCAAGCATCACAACGATGTCGCTAAAAGTCACAAAATAACAGGTGAACCCTGTCAACATTCGTCGGAAAAGTAGGCAAATCCAAAATTCACTACATTAGTCAGCATCCGCCGCTCCGTGAGACACAGGCGTTAATAACAGGCGGTGATGGTTTTTAACGCGTTAGTAAAATAAAAGTGCCGTAAAATCTCCTGACCTTCCTGAGAGCCTGATGGAGACCTTCTGTGCCAACGCTTTACACAGCGACGTCTTTCCAGTGCCTGGAGGTCCTGCGCCAGTCAAAACAATCATTCAGACAACAAAAAACACATTTTTTTTTTTTAATCTCTCTATCCATCAAAACATGTCCAAATATGGATTGTAATCTTGCTCGATCTGTGAAATCTCTATTTATCTATATATGCATCTATCTATCTATCATCCTTTCCTCTCTTGCTTCTGTCTATCCATACCTTTATCTCTGTCTCTCTATCCAACCTGACTACCCTATAATACCACTCCCTCCATTCCTGTCTCCGTTATATACTCTATACTGTACATGCAATATATCCTCTGCCTATTGATTACTATTTATCAGTCTGTTGCTCGATCCCTCCATCCGTATTCAACTTTCAGTCCATCCAACCCTCAACGACTCCATCTTTTCCTACTTCTTCATCTGTCCAAGTTGGTTAATCAATGTCTCTCTCCCTGCATCCATAGCGCTACACATCCATCTTTCTCTACCCATCACCTATTCTCCTTTCTGTCTATCTTTCCATCCATTTGGCTCACTCAATTCCTTTACTGCACTCTGTCCATCTCGCGCTTTTCTCATCCATTTAGATATGCAGAGTATATTCTCTCACTCCAGCCGAATGTCCCAATTCGCTCAACGCTAACACATTTCCTAATGCATGATTTACTACTTAGCCAGACTGAGATGTTCGCACTCTACCACACCTGAAATGATTCACTCATCCCTACCGTGAAGCAACACCACGCGATTCCAGGCAACCAGATTGCTGTCAACGTTTTTGTCAGAGAAGAAGATTGCTGTCGAAACATAATCCAAGAGCTGGAGGGCAAAGTGGGGGAGGGGAGGGGGAGGGGGTACACCATCACACTGGGTGACTGTTTTAAGACGTTGTTGAAAGGTATTTCCAAAAAGAATCATTTCATACTTGAGATTTGATTCCTTCCTCATAAACCAGGCTCTCCCAGATTCCATGGAACTCCGCTGGAAATACAAACAAAACAATTTTAACGGCGGTATTATTAATAACATTATTGCATTCGGTTCCGGGCGGCACGGAGGCGTAGCGGCTAGCACGTCCACCTCACAGCAAGAAGGTCCTGGGTTCGAGTCCCAGGCTTGGCAAGGGCATTTCTGGGTGGAGTTTCCATGATCTCCGTATGTTTGCATGGGTTTCCTCCGGGTACTCCGGTTTCCTCCCACAGTCCAAACACATGCACATTAGGATAATTGTCTGTTCCAAATTGCCACTAGGTGTGAGCATGAATTGTTGTGTGTGCTGGCTCTGTGATGGAGGGGCAAGCTGTTCAGGGTGTACCCCACCTTCGCTCAGAGTCGGCTGAGATAGGCTCCAGCCTCCCCGCGTTTCTAGTAGATTTATGCGGTTTGGAAAATGAATGAATGAACATTGTTGTAATGGGAAAAAAATTATATTATATCATTATTATTATTATTATCATTATTATTCGAATCCCCCCCTCCTTGAATCGCCACCTTATCGTGGTGGCGGGGTTTGCGTGTCCTAATGATCCTGTGAGCTATGTTGTCGGGGGCATTATGCCCCTGGTAGGGTCACCCAAGGCAA
>JBCNYH010000004.1:4073101-4083686 GCA_039654325.1 Tandanus tandanus
AAGGGTTTTCCCACAACGGGTTGGGTGGGGGGGGGGGGGGGGGAAACAACCCCCCGAAACCCCCCCCCCCCCCCCCCCCCCCCCCCAAAAAAAAAAAAAAAAATTTTATTTAATTTTATTAAATGTTATGGTAGGACTGTTGTTAACAACGAAACTGTAGGGCAATAAAGTACTGAATCCTGATTAGGATGCAACCAAAATCCACAAGCCTGGTTCCCATACATCAGGTTTTCAATTTCGATTTAAATTCAGGCAGACTGAGCATCAAATCCTTCTAAATTTAATTCCCTGTGTTCCAGGTCAGCTGTTTCGAGCGGCGTTTGAGACGCACGGTACCGACACGGGGGACGACAGGAAGCAGGAATGAACTCGTCACAGTGCCAGTTCACTCTAGAGTGAACGGATGGTCCTCACCACTTCATGTGCTCCAGCCAGTGGCGTGGCTCATATACAGCTTCATGGCCATTGTAGGCTTCGGAGTTTATATCCCACTGCTGCCTCCACCATGGAACTACATTTCATATGCAGTATCCTGCTCAGTTTTTGGTGTACTTTTGCTATGGCTTACTGTTATTAAAAAAGAGTAGAGGAATACAAGGACAGAAGTAATGTAGGTTTCAGGTGTGCCAATAATTACCTGTATATAAACAGTGCATATTCAGATGTGGGTTCCAGTATAGATATAACCTTATCTAACCTAAATAACTAATTCAGAATTTAGTTGTACACACTAGGCAGTCAGGGCATTATGATGGTTCGGTGGTTAGCACTGTCGCTTCACAGGCAGGTTTCAGATTCAAACCTCGCTGCTGACTTGGACCTTTGAAGAGTTTGCATGGTCTCCTCATGCTTGAACAGGTTCCCCCCATTGAATTGGGTCAACTGGCTAATCTAAATTGCCCATAGGTGTGGATGTGAGTGGGGAGGGTTGACTGTGTCTGTGTTAGCTCAGGGTGTACCCCAACACTTGCCCAAAGTCAGGGACTGGCACCAGATCATCCATGACCCTGATGGATAAGTGGTTATAGTGTAGATAATGGATGGATGGATGGATAAATGGCTGTCTCGCTTTCCTCTTTACAACAAACCCACAGCTTGGAAATTTAGAGTCGGAAAATACACTGAGTTGATTCGGTCACATGACCCAAACACACATTGATGGTTTCTTTTCCATATAAGGAATAAAGCAGGTTGTGTCTGATCCACGATGTCTAAAACCTCTGCCCTATCATCAACTCTCTGATTTCACACAAAACCTGCTTTCAGTTCACGTGATCATACCGAGTTGCTCAGTTTACTTTGTGCCTGGATGTAGTATAAAACCTTAACATAGTTCCATCCAGGTGATCGGTACAGCCTTCACCCTGCATTTCTTGGCTCACTTGGCGGCTGTGACCATGGACCCGGCTGACTACGCTGTGCGTGTGAAGAAGGATTACTCCAGCCCTGTGCCTGTGTTCGACAGGAACAAACAACCACATGTCATACACAATCAGCACTGCAACCTGTGTGATGTCGATGTGTATGTACACTATGAGGCCAGCCGTGGTCTCTTATGCTACTGTATTTGTTTTAATAATGTACTATTAGGTTCAATAGGGTACTAAACTACCTGCTTTAAATGTGGTAAACTAGTCTTTGTAGTCAAGGTGTAGTTTATTATGCAGCCAGTATAGGTTTATCTGGTGAGTATATCTCCTTCTGGATTCTGAATAAACTGAATCTCACTTAAAGAGACACTGACTAGCCAGCTAGCAACCCATTACCATACCCCGATTCAGAGCTTTTGAAAGTATGCTCTAGCTTCTCAGTATCAGGGAGGGTTAAATGTCTTATTATGCCTTTGCAACTCGGTGCAGTCCACCTGAGATTCCCGTTAAACACGATATCTTGAGAACGGGTGGTTGAGAATTCATAAGACTTATATGGATTTATCAGTGTATGCACCCATTTTGGTCAAATTTGGAAGGAAAAAAGGTCAAAGGAAGTTTCTCTTAATACAAATTTTTAGAGCTTTTGATCTCTCTGATAACTATAATTGCTAAGTAACTGAAAAGTATAATGTTCTGCAGAGAATTGGAAACCTTATAAATGCCCATATAAAGGGAAAATAGTAGGGAACCTAGAACAGAGCCTTGTGGGACACCATACTGTGCTTTTTTAATGCTTGTTTGAACATTTCAGAGAATATCTCTCATTTGGTCAAGTTAGATTTAAACCTGTCTACACCAGGGAAATTTGTCTACATAAAGCTGTTCAGTGTCTTATTTTATATTTAAACAGCAGATGGTGCTGTATTTAAGACCCAGTGAATTGAAGAGCTGAGAGCCACAGTGGTCTAACCCACAAAAAAAAAAAAAAAAAAAAAAAAAAAAAAAAAAAAAGAGAAAGGGATAAGGTCATCTTTTTTTCCACCTGTGTATAAGGTCAATGCGTGCCAGAACGGTCCCTTCATCTTCCTTATGACCTTGAATCATATTGTGAGCATTATCCCTGGTTTTTTTTTGGTTGTTGTTGTTTTGCTAAATATACTTTCTCTTGGTTAGACCACTCTGGTTCTCAGCCCTTCAATTTACATCCCTTTATCCTTTGGTAAGCAGACAGTCTTTTGATTTGAATGGTATATATTGTAACCATGCTCATACAAATCCAAACCATTTTGTCAGAACATAAAGACCTTTAATTTATGGATAACTATTATAATATAACAGCTGCATAGAATATTAAGCTTACTGAAGTAAACAATAGCAGCTGATTGACAGAAAGCATGATGGACAGTTTAAATTTCAATGTATGGTTTAAGAACACATCCCATTGTAATGTGCTTGTAAGGTAATTACAAATAATTATCACCTCACATTGTGAGCGATGTAGGCTGTACTGCTGTTTTCACTATAACCGTTGCTACAACAAAGAGAAGCCCAACATCCTGTCTGAGTCAGCTTGTTTACTGTCTCTGCAGGGGATCTAAAGTGAAACATTGTGGTAGCTGTAACAAGTGCATAGCAGACTTTGACCACCACTGCAAATGGCTCAACAACTGTGTAGGAAGCCGGAACTACTGGTAAATATCCAGAACATGAAAATTTCCTTCTTCAGGGGAAAGAAATTGCAAATATTTGTTTCCTACAGATCCTGTGCTTTTTTTTTTTTTTAATCCCCAGGCTATTTTTTATGACTGTGCTTTCGGCTGTCTGTGGAGCGTTCCTCCTCATCCTGGTCGTTTCATTCGTCTTCATCGAACACTTTGTGAATCCTGTTATTCTTCGGAGTGAAGCAGCTTTTCAAGGTGACAACGTGAGCCACCTATATGACCTTATACGCACGTATAGCCCATCGATTCCGAGTTCACTCCTCTCACTCTCACTCATTTGCCAAACCGCTTAATTGTATTAGGGTCGCAGGGAGGTTGGAGCCTATCTCAGCTGACACTGGGCGAAGGCGGGGGTACACCCAGAACAGCTCGCCAGACCATTGCAGGACCAGCACACAAACACACAATCATTTACACTCGCATATACACTTAGTGGCAATTTGGAACGGCCAGCTAGCCTAATATGCATGTCTTTGGACTGTCGGAGGAAACCAGAGTACCCGGAGGAAACCCACACAAGCATGCGGAAAACATGCAAACTCCACACAGAAACTCCCGAGCCTGAGACTCAAACCAAGGCCATTCTTGCTACCACCGTGTTGCCCCATTCAGGGTTCAGTTTAATAGAAACACAACATGGTTCGACAACGTTCATCATTCCCATTCACGGCCCAGCTTATTTACCATTTATGGTTATAAGCTTTGGCGATGAATCCTGGCAAGATCTGATTAAAATGGTACTGTGTGAATTCCCTGTGCAAAGACTATGTCAAAAATGGTAATTCGGTAAGTTAAATGACCCTCCATTCACCCTGCGGAGGCCATGGAGGGTCGGGCATGGTTAGTACTTGGATGGGAATACCCGGTGCTGTGGAGGAATTAGGAAAAAGACCTGGCAACGTACCGTGTAAAAAGAAAAACCAAGAAAAACTATGAGAATAGAATCGCCAAGAGTCAGATTCGCCTGAACGTAACAAGCAAAAAAAAAAAGTATAAATGTTATGATATTATTAAAAACTATAATCAATAATACCAAATTACAACTTGTTTCCCGTTTAACAGTACAAGGTGTATAGCATTATTATTAGCCATTCTGCAATTTTGAGGTAGATGGTGTAATTAGCATGTATAAACTATGCTACAGTGGAGAAAATAAAACGCAAGAAACATTCGGCTGGATGCAGTTCTGTTCATGGTCACTCAGGCATAAAGAAGCTGAATGAACTGGGAGAGAAGTTGTGTTAGTTATGCATGTGTGGTACGAGGAGGGCGGAGTAGCAACAGGTGACAATGCAAAACGACAGCATAGAACTGGCTGGCACCCAAAATAGCACAAAGGTGAGTTATTCATGGTTACTATGGCTAGTCATGTGTCTCAATTCTCGTACATCAGCAAATATACAGTACTTTGATGCCCGAACCTGTAGTCAGAGCGCGTCACTGTCGATGCTCCTGCCACTGAAATTTTATTGCAGGTTTATTTAAGTATGGCAGAGAAAAAACAAACATCCTCTCTCCGCTCTGTGATGAAGCTGTTGTGATGTGGCGGACCCCGTGCTACCTTCAAATTTTGCTAGCTTTCCCGATTACCAACCCCAGCTTTAAGTGTTGCTCTGTAATGTCTCTACACAGCTGTTAATGGGAGCACAACATGGCTGGCGTTCCTGCCTGTAGCACCAGTACAGACCAGTTCCGCCAGTCTCCTGGTGTTGGCTGTCATCACCGTCATCATTGCACTTGCTTCACTCCTAATGCTGTGCCACTTACTGTTCTTCCACATATACCTGTGTGAGTATTTAGTCGTTTAGGTTGCCAGCAGAACCTGATACTGGTTTATTATACTGTATTTAACATATACTGTGTCTTTAATAAGTTAAAAGTCATGTAATGATGTACACTGGGCTTATTCATAACATTAGCCAAATAATTTGGTAGCAGATGATTTACTTTTATTTTTTCTTCTTGTATGTACCAGCAACATTAACACTTAAGCCATACAGTATTTTCCTGTAGGAGACACCTCTATAAGGCCCCTATGGCTTCCCATTCTCTACACCCCATCTGACTTTCCATATGAGCTCATGGTTTCCTGCCCTCATTAAATTCATCTGGCTGATGAACACTTATTTTCTTGCCTCACGTGATCATGTTCCTCGTTACCCCTCACTAATTTCTGTGTCTATACCCGGTGTGCTTTTACGCTCCTTGGCACAAGTTTAATCTAATTTTCTAATGGCTAGTAACGTCAGAGAACTTACAAAAAGCAACGGAGTATAATAAATAGAAAAAATCTGAAAGTTTATACTGATCATCCATCATGTATTGTCCCTCCTCTCTTTCTCTGTAGTATATAAAGGCATGAGTACATATGAGTATATAATGAATCAGAGGCAGCTGCAGAGCTCCAGGCAGCAGGAAGAAGGAGACACACAGCCGTCTACTTCTAACGGAGCTGCGTCTCAGGTAATGTTATCCAGTCATACCTGAGACATCATAACATCACGCTTCTCTCTTCACTCCGACCTTCAGGCTCTCGCAGGTCACATTATTACAGTGCAACATTTGCAGCCTCTGGTTGTGTTCCGTTGCTCTTGTTCATCTCTATATTTTTGGAGCTTCATATATAAGGACTGTGTCAAAGACCAGCATGAGTGGAACACCATACTTACCAACAACTTGCACGACTGTCCTATGAATTGTGATGCTGACTGGCTGTTATGCATCACAATGTTGATTGGCTGTTATGCAACTCGGTGCTGACTGGCTGTTATACATCATGATGCTGATTGGCTGTTATGCAACACAATGCTAATTGGTTGTTATACATCACAATGCTGATTGGCTGTTATGCATCATGATGCTGATTGGCTGTTATGCAACACAATGCTAATTGGTTATGCATCATGATGCTGATTGGCTGTTATGCAACACAATGCTAATTGGCTGTTATACATCACAATGCTGATTGGCTGTTATGCATCATAATGCTGATTGGCTGTTATACATCACAATGTTGATGGGCTGTTCTGCAGCATGATGCTGATTGGCTGTTATTTATTATGATGCTGATTGGCTGTTATGCGTCATAATGCTGATTGGCTGTTGTGCAACACGATACTGACTGACTGTTATGCAGCACAATGCTGATTGGCTGTTACGCATCATGATGCTGATTGGCTGTTATGCGACCCAATGTTGATTGGCTCTTCTGCAGCATGATGCTGATTGACTGTTATTTATCATGATGCTGATTGGCTGTTGTGCCACATGATACCGATTGACTGTTATGCAGCACAATGCTGATTGGATGTTATGCAACACAATACTGATTGACTGTTATTCATCACAATGCTGATTGGCTGTTATGCATCATGATGCCGATTGACTTTTATGCAGCACAATGCTGATTGGCTGTTATCCATCACAATGCTGGTTGTCTATTATGCATCACGATGCTGACTGGTTGGTATGCAGCATGATGCAGATTGACTATTATTTATCACAGTGCTGACTGTCTGTAATACATCACAATATTGATTAGCTGTTATGCATAACGATGCTGATTGGCTGTTCGCTCTTTGGTAACAGTTTGACACGTGCTGACATCCGGGACTATGTACAAACACAGTCAACAAACATTCTTACACTCTTGTTTACAAACTACCACATTACTTGAACCTGAGCCGCACACGCACCAGGTTCCATGTTGGATGTGTGCTGTTCCTTTCTTCAGTAAACCAAACTGATGTTTTATTACCTTATGACCAAATTCTGGTTTGTTTTCTTTTTCTGTGACTCATATCATGGTCAATGTATTACTTACAGTGTTGTGGCTCTGCCCTGTACCATGATGTTACTGACGTTTATTTTTCTTCTATCAGAACCTTGGACCTCTTAAAATGCCTGTTCGATGTAACACAGTATTGTCTGGCAAACCAAGGTAAACTTCTGAGTGTTTATGAGAAAAAAATTATAGGTGAAGGGTTTAGATAGATAAGTCAGCCTAAACACTGGGTTTCATGAGTGTCGGAGGAAACCGGAGTACCCAGAGGAAACCCACGCAAGCACAGGGAGCACATGCAAACAGATGTGCAAACATGCACACAGAAGCGCCCGCACCCAGGCCTTCTTGCTGTGAGGCGGACGTGCTAACCACTGCGCCACCGTGCCGCCCCGTCTCGGAAATCCTTTAAACAGAAGAGCTTTTCGCTAATTTGGTCACGTCCTCGTACTGCAGAACAAACCAGTGCCCATACAGGGTTAATTTAAGAATAATACCCATAAAGTGTAACATTTAAAGCTGAAGTTTTAGCATTATTTTCTTACAGATAAGCTACCCGGTTGGTTAATCTGCAATCACATTAACACTGTTGGTTGAAATCTATAGATTTTTTTTGTTCTCTTTTGTATTAGGTATCATGTAACTCTTAGGTATCAAGGCAGAGGACAATCAACTGGCTCAAGAAGTGGCTGTTCTAAGGTTCATTAAAGATCAATATGATTAGCACTTATCTATCAGTATTACTGTATACAGATGTGGTGCTCAAACGTATTCCTGATGCAGATGAAACCTCAGTCAGCTGATGGAGAGGACTGTCCAAACTATGGCTCACAATCAGCATTACAAGTGATACCAGGTCATTTTTATTTATTTATATATATGGTATATATGAATGGGTGGGTGTCTGACTGGTGGAAAATTTCAACATTAATATACACACATGTATCTTTGAACTTCACAGTAGTACAAGCAAAGACACGGCCCCGTATTTCAAGTACAGCGTAAGACCGAGCTGAAAACTGTCTTTGAGGCAGATCGCTGTTGATAATCGTCCTGAAATGCACGGCAAAAGAAATGGAAGCTTCATTCATGCTTTCATTTTCTAAGCTGCTTAATCCTAATTAGGGTCGCAGAGAGGCTGGCGCCCATCTCAGCCGACCCTGGGCGAGGGCGGGGTACACCCCACACACACACAACCATTCACACTCACACTCACACCAATATGCAATTTAATGTAGAGCCAGTCGACCTAAAATGCATGTCTTTGGACTGTAGGAGGAAACTAGAGTACCCAGAAGAAACCCATGTAAGCACGGGGCGAACATGCAAACCACACAGAAAGGCCCCAGCTGGCGGCGAGGTTTGAACCCAGAACCTTCTTGTTGTGAGGCAATGGTGCTAATCACTGAGCCACCGTGCCACACAAAGATCAAATGTATAACACCATAAAATAATCACTCACTCGCTCATTTGCCGAATCGCATAATTCTATTAGTCGCAGGGAGGCTGGAGCCTATCTCAGCCGACAGCTTGCCAGACCATCACAGGGCAACACACACAACCATTTTCACTCACAGCTAGGGTCAATTTTGAACAGCCAATCAGCCTAATGTGCATGTCTCTGTACTGTGGGAGGAAACCGGAGTACCAGGAGGAAACCCACGCAAACACCGAGAGAACATGCAGACTCCACACAGAAACACCCAAGCCCGGGAATCGAACACAGGACGTTCTTGCTGTGAGGCGGATGCGCTAACCACTACGCCACCGTACCGCCGGATCGGGTTATGAAGCGGAGCTGTAAAGCGAGAAGCGAGCTGTTCACTCAAACCAAAACTTCACTCTAACGTGTCATTTCTCCTGGTGTGCTTGGTTGCAGGTGCCGCTCCAGTAGGTTGGAGGGTGAGTATGAGACGGATAGACAGACCATCGACTGAACAAGGTGAAGACCCCGTCGTTCAAAGTCCTCTCGGCACCCCCACCGTCGAAGCCGCCGCCGCCGAGGTTCCTCAGCAGCGTATACACTGAGCCCAACCAGCGACCCTGCATGTGAACCACTCTCAAGCTGCAAGTATAAAAACGCACGGAAAGAACGCAGTTTCCCTGACTGACCCTCTGAAGTTTTACACGTAGACTTTTCCCAAGCACAGGACATGAAAACTCATGTGTTCATTCATCTTCAGTAGAAGGCATCAGTATCACGCTGGATCCAGACCTTGTAACCAGGAACACTGGGGATGGGGTGAGGATACCAGTCCTTGTGCACAGTCACACCTGACTGCAGTTTAGCATAACCAGTCCACCTGCGGCCATGTCTAAGAAATGTGAGGAGACGATAAACTGGAGGAAACCCACAAAACACAGGAACAACTTGTGAACCAACACACAGACAGAGAAAACCTCCGGAAACTGGAACCTGCGACTCTGGAGCTCTAATGCGTCAACGCTACCCCACTGTACCACCATTCTGATCAGCTGACCAATCATGTGTTCACGATATATTTTTTGCGCATTACTGCTCATAACCATGTTTCATATTAAATGTTTAAAAGTATTTTAAAAAGCCGTGACCCAGCATTCTTACTCTGACCACATGATGGGGCTATTGATTCATCATTTCTAACCGGCGTTTCCAGTTCCCAGATTTGACCGTAGGCGGTTCCCTGCACGATTATTCATGCCTTGCTTCTCCGACTTGTAATTTTGCAGGGTGGTCCTGTCCCAGACACAGTCCTTTCCGGGCTAAATAGAAACGACAGTGTTGTGTCACCAGAACACCCACCCTTCAGTATGGGAGCCGTACCCAAAACTGTAATGGATTTATTGTTCATTTTCTAAGCCACTTAATCCTAATTAGGGTCGCGCGGAGGCCCGGCGCCTATCTCGGCTGACCTTGGGCGAAGGCCGGAGTACCCGGAGGAAACCCACGCAAACAAAACGAGCTGATAATTTGAGATAAAAACACATGTATGACATGAATGTCCGCATGTATACTCCTGGCGAGTTGTTGGCAGTTTCGGATCCATTAAAGCGGCATCTGGACTGTTGGTCTGAGAGTTGCCAAAATGGACAGGTGGGGCAAACAGCCCAGATGCCACCTTAATGACTTTGAAACTTTCCAGGACTTTAAATCCCTGAGACTTTCGGTCTCCCCCCAATCAGTTCAACTCAAGAAGCCTTTTGGATGAGAGGTGAAACGTCTTCAAGAAACCCTGAACGACTGGCAGTCTGCACAGATACTCTTCAATGGCTGTTGCTGTCAGTCAACATAGGAAGAAAGAGAATGGAAACGCGACTAGACACCGAAGAAAATTGACATATTCAATTCAGTTCCTTGTGTATTTGGTCCCAGTGGCATGTCCAGAACAGTTTTATGAAGGAGGTCCAAGATAAGCACTGAACGAGGCAAGGGGCCAAAGACAAATACTAAAAATTGCCTTGTGACATCAGCACTATGTCAAGATTACATAACATTTACAACTACCTATTAAGATCTGTGCAGTAAACTGTATAGGCTGTAATTCTGTTTTCGTTTTTAAAGTCAACAGTGTATTTGTATTATAAAAACATTGACAGAAATAGAGTGGAACATTAATCATACAGCGTTTTAAGATCTGGGACATGACACTGTTTTTAATGATAGTGGTAATGATACTCAGCACCGCTGAGTAACTCATACAGAACAGATTCCTAAAAGAAAACGCTGTGTA
>JBCNYH010000004.1:4134587-4146034 GCA_039654325.1 Tandanus tandanus
TATATGTATATCCTCTGAAATAATTTGCCACATATCTGCCACGTATATATAATTTGAACATAATAATAACAACAATGATAATAATAATAGTCAGAAACTCAGAGTGCAAACCTCTGCCAAGTCCAGCAATCCAGCATGTAACCCAAAATGTCTAAAATCATCCTTTTTCGCAACGTTAAAAAATCCTTTGAAAATTTCCTGGATCTACAATTTTGATCCGGATCCTCTTCCTGGCCCAAAACCCTGCTTCTTTAATAATTTCATGAAAATTCGCATGAGCCTTTTTGCTAAAGAAAATAATAACCTCAGTGGCAGTGGTAGTACTACTACTAATAATAATAATAAGATGAAGAAGGCAGCATGGTGGTGTTGTTCTTAAGCACATCTGTCTCCGGGGTTCGATCCCCGGGCTGGGGCACTTCTGTATGGAGTTTGCATATTCTCCCTGTACTTGCCTGGGTTTCCTCCGGGTACTCCGGTTTCCTCCCACATTCCAAAGACATGGCACATTAGGCTGATTGGCTGTTCCAGTTTGCCCCTAGGTGTGAATGGGTTTGTATGTTTTGGCCCTGCGATGCTCTGGCGAGCTGTTCAGGGTGTACCAGCCTCCCACCGACCCTGATAGGATTAATAGGATGAATGAATGATTTATCATCATCATTATTATCATTATTATTATTATTATATACCTTTTTTTTTTACATTCTTTACTGAATTTAAATTGTTTGTTTACTGTTAACTTTTTTTTAATGCATTTTTCTTCCAAAAAGTTAGTTACCAAGACATGTAAGTGTAATAAATTAATATTAAAATTAACATTATGTTCTGCATTATTTCACCACAGTACCTTTACACCTACAGAATGCTACAGCAAAATATTTCAGCCTTTAGATGTATATAAACTCTGATTTTTTTTTTTTTACTGTATTAGTTGATATGAATGAAGTATGTACTTAATTTACATTTATGATATTTGGCAGACGTCCTTATTTAGAAAACTGCTTTCAGGTTTTTTTTTTAATCAATGAATATGTCCGGATATGGGTTTAACAGGTGCACAGACAAAGACTAATATTTTTTTTTTTTACCAAATAATATGATAACATGACTGACGTCTGGTTGCTACTTTGAGAAATTGTTTATTTGTACCAATCCCATTTACACAATGTTTCCTTTCCCCAAAAAAAATTACTTGATTGGATTGAATCCACATCAGCTATAATTTATTTTTTTGCCTTATAATTATTGTTTTTCTTTGTTCCTTGAAGCTAGCGATTCTTCCCAGATTCTTTAAAACCCAAATGCATACCTACCTGAGTATTACAATAACTGAAGCTAAGCACAAGACTTCTAATACATGATACACGCTTTCAACAAGGACCGGCTCACCAGGAGGATAAGGGTCGATATTGCAGAGAGGCACAATATGGACGTGTGTTCAAGTCCCTTAATATTTAAATAGACATTCCCCCAGAAAGAGACAGAACCACGTTTACTTCAGTGTCCGGTGTTGCGTGTTTCGGCTGTGATGGACTTTCCTCATGCCTGAATCTGGGGAACTTGGCTGAATCTGTACTTCCGTTCCAACGACAGCTGGCGATGCTTGCATGTACATCTGTGCTTGTGCATTGGATCTGTAACTGTGATTATATATTTTTTTTCTGGACGATCATAATAAACAAATGCAATAACTTCAAACTGCTGCTGGGTTTATAATTATGAGTTAGAGACCTACCTGATAATGGATGTACGTTATTATTAATTTCATTAGCGTTAGCATTGCAGTTGACATTATAGCAGCTATAAACAGACTTCCCCCTCGATAAACTTTCCTTCTTTTTCCTCACAGCATCCTACAGGGCTTCCTGAAAACCGGGGTGTCTTGTTCGCAAAGGGTTGGTATGGGTGCAGGTTTTCATTCCAGCCATGCAGGAGCCACACGGTCCACCTGCTTAAATCAATCGATCTTCACCTTCAGTCAGGAGGAAGGTTTGGTTCCTACTCCGTTTAAATTACCCACACCTACCTGTTGTGGATACGATTGGACACCCCTGTCTTAAACCAACCGCTTTACCTCTGCCTGGAGATGGACTGTCAGAAGCCGAGTCTCAGAAGCTTGTGTCAAGTATGAGGGGGCGTGGCCAGATGAAGCCCCACCATTCAGAAAACACTATTTCACTATGCAGGTCTCCCTTGGCTAATTCCAGCATTTTTTTCTAAAGGAAAATAGACTCAGGTGTATTATGCACTATTCTGGCGAAATAAATGAAATGTGGAGAAATGTGGCAGGGAGTGACCCTTTTTTGTATCCAACCAGACCAGGAAGTAGTGCATTATAATAATACAGTACGTTCTTTAGGCTTCCTGTGTACAAACGTCAATGTTTGGCCTTAAATAAAACATCTCAAGACGAAAAATGTTTCACATTGTTTGAGGTAGCTTCATACTAGCTTATAAACCACAGTACGGTGGTGTAGTGGTTAGCACGTCAGCCTCACAGCAATACGGTCCTGGGTTTGAGCTCGTCGAGGGCGCGCGTGTGGGGTTTGCATGTTCTCCTCGTGCTTGTGTGGGTGTCCTCCGGGTACTCCGGTTTCCTCCCACAATCCAAAGACATGCACATTCGGCTAACTGGCTGTTCCAAATTAACCCTAGGTGAGTGCAACCTCCACCAACGACCCTGGAAGGATTAAGCGGTTCAATATGGTAGCCACTCGTGGACATCCTCAGGGATAGCAAAGAAAGACCCAAATCCCCCCAGCGCCAGATATAAAAAGTAGTAGAGGCTCCATGATGCAATGCCCAACATGGCGCCCCCACTACCTAGGGCAGAAATCACAGAGGGTTTCCCCCTGAGTGACTTTTTGCTAACCGATACAAGCTGACTTTTTTTTTTTTTTTTTTTTTTTAGGACTTTATCCTTGGAATTTAAATCAAACTAGAATTTCAGTTTGCGGAGTATTTTGATATAGAAATAGACAAAGGTGCAAAGGAGTTTAAAATAGCCCACAAATGCAAAGACTGGACCACGATATTTTCCACATATATATATTATATTTCATAAACACCAAATGTACACAACACATTGTCCATTATTGTATCATCTGTAACACAGTTCATTCCTCAGTGTGGAACTACTGATACAGAGAAGGTAAAGACACCAGCGTCCTCACACAACTAAATATCTATTAATGACTCTGAAATGGAACGAAACACAAAAACGCTACCTAATCATGGAATGACGATCATATTATTAAAACACAGAACTGCTTCTTATATATATATATATATATATATAAATCTGATCCATTCACTTATAAATACAGAAATGATCTGAGTTTAAAAAAAAAAAAAAAAATCCTGTAAACATGTAGGGGACGCCAGTCACACACTCCGGAGTGAGCAGCAGGGAGAGGAGTGACCAACATGAGATAGAGAGAGAGAGGGAGGGAGGGAAGAGGGGTGGGGGAGGAGGAGGATAATATACAACTCAATGAAACATCATTTCACACACACTTCTTCACGAGGACTGAACCATAGAGCTGTGGGATGTGACGGCGTGCAGTGCTGGATCGTTTTCGGAAGGTTGCGGGGTTGGGGTCAGGGCGGATTATTTGAAGTCGAGCAGGTTGCAGTCGATTTTGTAGTAAACGTAGGGGTAATACTCCTGCTGGCTCAGGTTCAGCCCGGGAATGTCCATAGCAGATTGCTGGAGAAAGCAAACAGTCGAAAATTCTAAATACTGATTCCGCTGATCCGTCAGAATTCAAAAACATTTATTAATATATATGTATTATTTTAAAAAGTACTTCTAATTAATAGCCGAGTTTATGTGCTGAGTTGACACCAGAGTTTGGGCTCAATTATATTTCAGAGCGCGTATCTTCGCACAACACGGACATGTACATGGGTGTCTCCAAAGTGTACTCAATTATCTGGATGGATATGCTTTATGACTTCATTGTACAGATGCTGGTCGGAAAGCTAGTCAGTCCCAGAATAAAATAAAAACAAGAACAGAAACAGACATATACGTTTCTTCACAACTCAAGAGAAGAACCCCTTTAATATTCAATGCTGATGGTGGAAAAAAAACAAAAAAAACTCAAGAGCACTCAGAGAGCGCAAACCTCCACCAAGGCCAGCAATCCCCCGTATGAACCACTCACTCACTCGCTCATTTGCAGGACCACGCAATTGTACTAGGGTCACGTTGAGGCTGGAGCCTATCTCAGCCAACACTGGGTGAAGGCAGGGTACACCCTGAATAGCTCACTATATATATATATATATATATGACAGACCATTGCAGGGCAAACACACACACACATTCACACTTACATCTAGGGGCAATTTAGAACAGCCAATTAGCTTACTGTGCATGTCTGTGGATTGTGGGGGCGAACTGGAGTCCCCAGAGAAAACCCACTCAACTGCACAGGGAGAACATGCAAACTCCACAAAGTAACATCCAAGGACTTTCTTACTGTGAGGCAGATGTGCCGACCGCTACGCCACTGTACCGCCCACATATGAACCAAAATGTCAAAAATTCTCCAAAAATCTAATGGAGCTCTTCCTGTCCAAAGCCCTACCTTTGGTAAATAAATAAATTAATTAATTAATTCATGAAAAGCAACATGCTAACAAACAAATACACAAACATAACCTTCTTGGCTACTCCTGGATGACACACATGCATTCGACAGACACAGTCGCGCTGCATCCACTGAAGTATACTTGAGCCTTGAGGGTATTGATTTTGTCAGATAAGGTGCGCATTTTATCTATGGAGACGTCCTTTGTCATCGTTTCATCCCCTCGGGTTATGCAAGTGCAAAAATGTACAGCTGTTTAACCACAATTTCAAAACCTTAACATAAACGAGTCAATATGGGCTGATACGGTCATTTTAAAGTCAAACTTTTGCACACAGTTAACGTTTATGTAATTTAAGGGTCAATATTGCTAATCTTTGTGCGTGTAGCGGATACTTACATCGATGATCGCAGCGGCGCTGCTGTCCAGATGCTTATAGAGCTCGTATAGCACCTCCCTCAGCTTCTTCATGTTCTTCTTATTGGGCTGCAGCAGCATGGCCTGGAAGTTCACAGGTAAGCCGTACCTGCACGGGTGAGAACGAGAACCGTTAAGACGCCGCACACAATGCTAATTTTTCTGTGGTTTACTGCCGGTGTATGTGTAGACGATGTCCAAAGTTCCCCTATTAAGGGGACTTCATCCCAGGGCGCTTAATGAAGTTCTTTGAGAAGCTTTGGTCACCGACCTGAATCTGAGATTACATCATACAGCATTACATCATACAGCAAGCGGCTCTGGTTGAGCTCGGATTGTGAGCTACTGTACTGTACGAACCTTTATATAATTATACCTTAACACAGACTCCACAAACACTCTCAGAGCCTTGATGTGGATCCATGCGATGAAGGCTTCGCTGAAGTTCACTTTCAGCCATCGTACCAGTGGACCCTAAAGACACCAGAGCCAGCGTTAATAACCATATTATTTATTCATAACCATCACTTTTCCATCGAGTTGGTATCATTTCATGTTATCATCACCATCGTTAATGTTGTTTATATCTAACTGATTTGTTTACATGGTTTGCAGTTCCAATCAATCACTTGCTAGCAACATTAGCCTCACAGCTCCATTACACCTCCTTTTAATCAAAGGCTGTTAAAAAAATAAATGCACAGCACCCACCCTCTGTTTTAAACATGAAGCCGCCACAGGTCTAGTGCCCCTGCTGGTTGGTTGCGGTATAATGTTCAGTCTTTCTATATACAGTGTCTAATTCAAACAGTTAGTTTTCGCTATACTGATATCTGTTCGTTAGCATGTCCACTTGTCAAAGCAAGAAGGTCCTGGGTTCGAGTCCCTCTGTGTGGAGTTCACATGTTCTTCCCGTGCTTGCATGGGTTTCCTCTGGGTATTCTAGTTTTCTTCCACAGCCCAAGGACACTGCCTGCTCCAATTTGCCACTAGGTATGAGTGTGAATGGTTTTGTGTGTGAATCAGCACCGCGGGTGTCTTTTGGGCTGCTCAGGGCTGCCCGAGTCGGCTGAGGTAGGCTCCCCGTGACCATAATAAGGGACACAGTGTTTCAAGAATGGCATGACGACACACAACTCTACCACATAATAAAGCACAGATACTCAGGTGTGATGAAGTGATTGACAGTCTCTGCGACACCCTGGACCTTAGTATTGGGAGAAGGGGGCGGGCCTTCTCCGTGACCAGCTACAAACAATCATTCCCCTCACATTTACTCCTAGGGTCAATTTAGAGTATCCAGTTCACCCAGTGTGTATGCCTTTGGGCTGTGGGAGGAAACTGGAGTACCCAGAAGAAACCCACACAAGCACGGAGAGGATACCATGGACTTATCAACAGCCTCAGCAGCGAACCATATATTACTGTATCATCCTAGCAGAACTGATTCCAGTGTTACACATGTATTATGTCCTTTTTTAGAAAAAGCTGAGCATACAAACTGCTTCTTCTTATCAGTGGAGAGCCTCGTCATCTCCTCTTTATCCGCCTTCATTTCCTCCTCGTTGTACTGGAAATCTCGGACGACGAACCTGCGATCAGTGAACACGTCTTACTGAGAGGACCTGAACGTGCCAAACCAACAAATATCTACTAACATAATCCCTCTGGCACCTTTTAAACACACCCGAGGTATATAATAATGATTATTAGCATGGAATTAATTAGGGGGAGATCACACTTGAGGTGCGACAGAAAAACGACTGAATTTGATATTTTTATTTTTGTTGCGAATTTTGAAATTCGCGTCAAGATGTTTTGCGACTCCACATGCAAGCGAATATTTTGCGGCTTAAATACATACTGCATATCGCACGAAAGTCACGAGAAGGTCGCGCGACTGATTTGCGAGTAAGTTTGGCAATAAAAAATAAAAAAAATTAAAATAAATAAATAAATAAATAAATAAATAAAGCAAATCCCCTGTCGTAAATCAGTCGCGTTTTGTTGCCCTGTTCTCAAACCATTCGCTTTTCATTCGCACGTTATTAAAATGTGAATAAAATACGAATCATTACAAAATAGAGTCTCAATCTTTCTGCACGGGGGTCTCCCAACTTGTCGCTTTTCTTTGCGAACAAAAAATAATAATAATTTGCGAACAAAAAAACAAGTCTGCAACCTTCTTACCACATGTGCGGACTCTTTGAGAAGGGTTTTACTACTCCGCGTCAGAGCCTCGTTTTGCGGCATCTCCGGAAATCTTCGGAAATCTCAAACATGTTTTGTTTTTTGTGATGAGTTCACGATCCACGCGACCAAAATGCGATGCCGCGAATGTCGCAAGCCAAATTTGAGAATGAAAAGCGACAGCCACGAATTGCCGTTCGCGTCAGTCGATTTTCTATCGTGCCTCTAGTGTAGTCACCCCCTTAGAGACGTTACTATAGAAACTATAAGGTATCGTAACACAGCAATACCTGTTGAATAGGAGCCCGCACTACTATCAATGAAAATTAATCATCGACACTTCTGACTAATCATATTTAAGCAGGAAAAGACAAAAAAAAACAATTCCATGATACTTGTTCTCTCTGGCTTTGTGCCTGAAGTCGTCGACGGCTTTGCGGAACAGCGTGACGCTGAACAGCCCGCTGTCCTGATCCTCAAACAGCAAACTGCAGAGAAACAAAGCAGAGAGTTACTTCAGCAGGTCACCGGATAAATCTCTTACGGGACAACATTTCTGTATACGCCAAAAAAAACTCAAAAATATTGGCACCCTATTGACACTGTTTAATCCATTTCACCCAAAGATCCAGACTATAAACCTTCTACCCTAGACTTCGGTCGTCAATTACTATTATTTTCCCTCTTTACCTGAATGAACCCGTCTCTTGATTGATAAAAGAAGCGGAGCTTACTTCGTGGACCGCGGCACCACCATTTCCGCAAGAGTCTCGTACGTCTTCTGCCAGTCTGCATAACTCGTCCTGAAGAGAGCACCGTATCAGAATATTTACAGTAGACGTGAGAGTTAAAAAAATTAAATAAAATCACTTCAAACATGCTTCACTTACTTCGGTACCACCACTAACAGAGTGATGAGGTACTCCGAGTCAAGCACGAAGTCCTCTTTCTTTACGATATCGGCCAGGCTGCGGGTCAGCAGGCTCCCTCTGTGGACACGGGTTATATGTAAGAACATAGCCTGAACACGGTATGTTGTTGAATACAATGCACGAGTTTGTAGCAGGACGTAAAACTAAGTGGCATCTACGGCATGAATTGGAATAATAATTTATTATTATTAGTATTATTATTATTATTCATTTACAATTTCAACCTATCGTTAATGTTCAACCTATGTGCCGTAGAGCGTACAGAAACTCTGAAGAAAAATAACCATCAAAACCACTAACAATTAGATGTATAAATTACATTTTTTGATAAACATTTTTAAAAAATGCTACTTTACATTATTTTGTTTACTCTGTTACCCACATCTTCTTATCTTCCTAAAGTAATATACAGACTTAAAGCTGACTCACACGTAAGTACAAGCGGATTTTATTTCGGAGGGGAACATTTGGTGCGAAATTAGAACTTTTCACAACCACCAGTATGATAATCGAAGATATTCAAAGGTTTTTGAAGAGACCGATAATTGGGTGGTATTTTCAGCCGAAACCGACGTCACGCTATTTCGCGACTATATCGCTTACGTGAGAGTCAGCTTTTCAGCACTGGCGACAGATGTCTCTACTGATAGATGTCCGAGCAGGGGTTTGCTTTTCACTGTCTTTTCTTTCACTACCTGATTTCCGCTCGGCCTTCATAGTTTAAGAATCTGTTTACTGTATTAACATTCTATCAAGCATCTGATTTCGGTGTTCGCTCCAAGAACATTTATTTTCCTGCAAGTTTGTCTGCCGACCTAAGTTACATTGTGTTTTTTATTCAGTGCGAGTCTTAACTATGGCATATGGGCCTCTATTTTTTTAGGGTTCAATAATAAATCTGTTTTCTGCGGGTTATTTTTTTTTTTCTTTTTCTGCCTGTCGTCATGTTTTATTTTGATATACTGTATTAATCCTACAAGGGAAATTTTGGCTCTGCATTTAACCCATCCAAAGTGAGCACACACACATACACCCGGAGCAGTGAGCAGCCACACTGCGGCTCCTGGAGGGCAGTTAGGGGTTAGGTATCTTGTCCAATTGCACTTCAGCTGTAAAGGTGGAGGGCAGGGAGATGCTACTAAAGTTGTACTCACATGTAAGCGATATAGCCGTGAAATAGAGCGAAATAGAATTAGAAAGAAATGAACGGTCTCATCGAAAACCTTCAATATAGATTACCATTGAGGATCCGCGACCCTGCGCTGGATGTATTGTATTCGCTTTTTTCTCTGTATATTTTCATGTACCCTCCATTTGATTGTCTCGAGTCCTGTGGGTCCGGTTGAATTAGTTGTGTATTCCAGCATGAGCTGCTCAGCTTCGGCTTATGGGTCAGCGAAAAAACCTGCACTTCCCCCCGCGATGCGTTCATCCCATGTCAGATCAGAGCATAATTACCTGCTAGAGGTTTTTAATAATTAAACCTGGAGATTTATTATTTACTTTGGACACGCATAACAGACTAGATCAGCTTTCCGTCTCACTCTGATAAGGGAAAATCCCGTATTATATCAGAGGAGAGATTATGTGGGAAATCCAAGTTGAACTAGTGATTCCAGGAAAGTAAATAAAATAAAAATAAAAATACAGCAATAGATTACTGCATAGCTTATATATTTCCCATATGTCCCCTGTAATACATTCCAAAGAATCAGATCCTGGCGCAAATGGAACAGATCTGAGATGCACGTTCCTCTGTCTATTGTGAAAAGCAGCTTGAGCAGTAAGTACACTGACACCAGAAAAACCATTTATATTTAGAAATATTATATTTTTATAATACGTGTGTGAGATGGCAAGAGGCACGCTGCGTGTAGGAAATATGCTGATTTTTATTTTTGTTTTTAAAGGAAAGTGTAAATAAAGGTACAGAGGGCTCCCATCGGCCACCTCTTTATAGAAGGGGCGGATTCGTGCGACCTGTGCATCATTTCATGGGTTTTTCCTTTGTCAAAAGGGGCGGATTCGCGTGACGTGCAAAAAAGTCGTTTGAGCTGTTCAAAAACAAGTAAAAAGGACCGAACTGCTTCCGAAGCTGTTCGCTCGTATCTGCCACTCTGAATTCGCAACAAATTTTGAGCAGATTCGCTCAAAGCAATGAGCAAATTCGACCAACTACCTCCAAAAATATATTCAATTACCCTCGGACTAAAATTCGCTTGTACATTCGGCCATGATTGCTTACATGTGAGCTAGGCTTTACTCACTCCACCTCCACGCATTTTTCCTACCGGTTCGGTAATCGAACCAATGACCTTTCGGTCATAAACGTGCTTCTATAAACATTAGGCCATGGCTGCCAAATGTTTGCAAGTCAACTATACATAACAGCCAATCAGCATCAACTTCAAGTTCAAGAAGCTTTGTCATTTCAACCACATTTTGCTAACACAGTACACAGTGAAACGAAACAACGTTTCTCCAGGACCAGGTGCTACATAAACATACAACAAAGATCAAATTGGGGGGCAGGGGTTGTTGTTTAATCAACTCAGCTCTGTAGCAGCTGACAACCATCTAAGCCACTACGGAGCTCCACTGAGGAGCGCCAATAAAAATGTCTTAATTTGTAATTAATAATAATATTGTGAAATGTAATTGCTACTGTAATATTAAACAATAAAATGTTACTCATGATAGCATATGATTAAAATATTTTGATTATTATCTTTTTAAACGACACACGCACAAATATTTTTCATCTCTTATCAATTAAATTGTAAAAATTAGGGAACTATTTAATTTAAAAGCTGTGAGATTGCAAACTTTTGCACACTATGTATAGTTATGCATTATGCTAGGAACTGCAGTGGTGTCGAATGTAACAATGCAAAGTTAAATGTAATAATAATAATAATAATGATAATGATAATAATAGTGATAATAATAATAATAATAAAGATAATAATAATTATAATAATAATAATAATAATAATAACGGTGTGTATTTATATTCTGTCTGTAACAGTTCGGTCATGCCAGTGTTCTTCACTCACGCGTTCTTCCTCTCCAGGTTCTGCAGGTTTCCCTTGAGGTTGTTGTAGGCTGAAGCTCGAGCTTTTAAATCATTATCAATCTGCGTTACTTGCTGTTGACAGCAGAGGGAGTTAAAACCTGCATTATTCTGCATTCCTGTGGAGCTACTAAAATACACAAGCATGCACTCCAACAACACAACCCTCCAACCTGCCCTACGCACAACCCTCCAACCTGCCCTACGCACAACCCTCCAACCTGCCCTACGCACAA
>JBCNYH010000004.1:4166324-4179013 GCA_039654325.1 Tandanus tandanus
CCCCCCCCCCCCCCCCCCCCCCCCCCCCCCCCCCCCCCCCCCCCCCCCCCCCCCCCCCCCCCCCCCCCCTCTCCCCTATCTCAGGCGATACCGGCCGAAGGCAGTATGCACCCTGAACAGCATGCCAGACCATTGCAGGGCCAACACACACCCATCCATTTACACTCACATTCACACCTAGGGCCAAAAAATTAACGAGTTTATCGAGAACAGACATCTCTTCTGATCTTTTTATTTATTTGTGTTTTAACAGCTGACCTGTATATTTATGCCAATACATATTTCATACACACATCAGCTGTTTGCACTGTAAGCCACGTCACTAATTCAGCTACAGCATAAGTCATGTCCTGATATTACCAGCCTGCTTTGAACACCCGCAGCAGCAGCCTAAAGCCAACATAGAGAGCAAAGCATCCTGGGATTCCGGCTGCCCTAATAACAAAAGCACAAAACAAACCTCATCGCATAACAGAATTCGTGTCAGTGTATATCGGTTTACAAGAAGTCCTTTTATAAGCACTGGATAATGAAGAGAGGTCTTGGGTCCACACGTTTCGGTAACGTTTCATGAGTGTAAGCCTCATCATGTACCGTCTCTCTGTCTATAGGTATTTTTGTAAGGAGACAGGAGAAAAGACAGCGCTGTACGGCAGCACTAATGGAACTTTTTTCCCCATTAGTGCTGCTTTACTTTGCTGTCGATTCTCCAGTGCTGAGTTTTTAATAGATTTGTAATAATAATAATAATAATAATAATGTGAAATAATCTGTAAGTCCCCCCCTTTAGAAGAGAACAGCAGTGTTTTAATATTCAAACTTTTTTTATATAATTACTGCTTTTGATATTTCTAATTTATATCATCATGTCATGCCTGTCTTATTTTCTTTTTCTTTTCAAGTGGATATCGCTAGGACCCAGGATCTGTGAGGGCTTTGCTTAAATAGCTGACCTGCTTTATGACTGTGTTACTCTGTGTCTCGGACTCTTGGATGAAGATGAAGGCGACGCTGGATGAATTGCTCTGTTCCGTCGAGCTGCTCGAAGGAGACACCGCTCTCTGTGACGTGATCAACAAACACATTTCTGACCAAACTGAAGTGAGTCCTACGGCACAGCCGGAACAGGGTTATGTGTCTTTCAAACAGCAACCGTCCTGGCGAGGTACACCCAGAATGGCCCGCCAGACCATCGCAGCCAGCACACACGCTACCGTTCTCACTCAGTCAGTCTGGAAGAGCCAGTTAGCCTAATGTGCTTGTCTTGGGACTTTGGGAGGGAACCAAAGTACCCAGAGGAAACCCACACGTGCATGGAGAGATCATCACAGTTCCTCACAGAAATGGCTGAGACTGGGAGCCGAGCCCTTACAACCTGCTTGCTCATAGGCGGCCGTGATGACCACTACGTCCCCGTTCCGCCCTAAAATTTGGATTTAATTGTTTTTTTTAGCTCTCGCCAAACATAGTGGGGGAAACTATTGGAATGGGTGGCGTCGGTCCGGCGTCTGTCACACTTTGGTTTCCGGACGATAACTTAGGAATGCTTGCCCGGATTTTGATAAAATTTGGTAGGCGGGTTTGTCTTGCAGGTACCTCGCCTGGGATTGGTGCACACCAAAAGCCGCGCATGATAAATTAGCCAGCTACACTTAAATTGTTTAACACAGTAGTTTTGATTTTGGTTTAAGGAAGATATTGAATACTGTATACTTTAAAATACACATTCCTGGGTGGCGAGAGCTTTGGACTCCTGCGGTCTATTTTTAATCAATTGTTTCAGAAGGTAATTAAAAACGAAAAGAGAAGAATACACGATGAAGCATAAATCAGATTAAACTGACAACTTTTGGGGTGGGCGTGGCCTAATATTCTAATCAGCACTTTTGTCCCCATACATTCTCCGCAACGTGAGTGGTGGATCTAATTAACCTGTTTGGTCTTTAAGGCAGATGATTTAACAGCGTGTTCATTTCTCCTTCAGGCAGAAAAGAGTGCGTTCTTTGTTGCGGATCTGGGTACCATCGTTTGGCAGCAGATCCGATGGAAAACTCACATGGACCAGGTTCGACCGTTCTACGAAGTGAAGTTCAACAGCAGCGCTGTTGTGGTCGAGATCCTGGCTGCACTGGGAACCGGATTCGTTTGCTCCAATAAGGTGAACCTCAATAATAACGCGTCTCGTTTCGGTCAACGGGAGTTTGCTTTATGACTTCCAACCCTCACCTATTGCCATGAGATTTGGGTAGTGACCGAGAGAACGAGATCGGGGGTGGGGTTAAAACCGAGATGTACGCCTGGGAGCTCTCGAGTGGGTGTGGCCTAATGTTTTATTTTCCCCACAGCACGAGTTGGAGTTGGTGAAGAGGTCCGGCGTCCCGGCTCAAGATGTCATCCTGGGTGGAGCCTGCAAGCAACTCTCGCTTATCAAGTATGCTGCTAAACATGGCGTCCGGCTGCTGGTGTGTGACAACGAGGCTGAAATGAGGAAGATCGCTCGCTGCCACCCGAGTGCAGAGTAAGAATCCAGGCGCACTGTATTCTGATTCTGCCATTATCCACTCAGGATAATGTCTGTGATTCCCCCGATAGTGAGCCAATCAGATTGCACCGTTTGCATGTAGTACATTAGTAACAGTAGCTTGCATGAGGGTATTGTATGGACAGTGAATATGTCCTGCATGCACACGTAGTGTATACAGCTTGACAGCTATATTCTCAGCTCTGAATTCTGTGTTGGCTTTAGGCTGCTGCTGCAGGTGTACACAGCAGGCCTCTGCGAGCACGAAGAGACCACCATGCCATTCGGCTGCACGCTGAAGGACTGTCGACACCTGCTGGAGTGCGCAAAGGAGCTCGGACTGAACGTGACCGGCGTCAAGTGAGTCCTACGCGGATATTTTGAGCCGTATTTCGTGCGTGTATCCATTAAAACTCCAAATAATGAGATTAGCGTACAGATATAAATGATTTCATATACTTTCATGATTATATGTGATACAATAATGATGATAATATGATTCTGAGTCATGACGTGTTATATAACTTATTTTTGCCAAATGTCTGTGCATAGTAAGCGACAGATTTGTTTGTTTTCTGTTCCAGGTTCCACGTCCCCAGCTGCTGTGCGGAGCCCGAGGCCTTCACTCATGCTGTGTCAGACGCACGCTGCGTGTTTGACATTGGGGTAAGTCAGCAACATGCCTGCAGTACAACCAGCCATTTTATATTACTCTGTTGTATTCGATTTGGGGGAAGTCTTGCCTGAGAACCCTCTTGTATATAACGGCGGTGTTGTTTTTTTTTGTTTGGTTGTTTTAAATGTAGGCTGAACTCGGATTTGCCCTGAGTACCCTTGACATTGGTGGAGGCTTCGATGGAGTCGAGGCTCAGTTAGAAAAGGTAATGTGTGTTTAAAAATCACGTTAGGGTCGCAGGGCCGACACCGGGCGCAGGCAGGGTGTATTCTGAACAGCTCACCAGACCAGGGCAACACACACACAAACACCTCGGAGCAATTTGGAACAGCCAGCCAGCCAGCTAATGTGCATGGTTTTGAATTGTGGGAAGAAACCGGAGTACCCAGAGGAAATCCATGCGAGCACGGAGAGAACGTGCAAACTCCACGCGGAACCGTCCGAGCACGGGACTCGAACCCAGGACCTTCTGGCTGTAAGGCGGACGTGCCAACCACTACGCCACTGTGCTGCCCGTTTATTGTTCTGACACCTCATAAGATATTTAATTAATTTAGTAATAAATTACTATGAACCTGTGATGTGAACTACAGCCAGCACTCCTCTTATAGAACATTAGTTTATTACTTAGTAATAAGTTAGTATTAGTATATTACGATACAACTGTTCTGTGGTACGAAACATTAATCTAACAGGGATGAATGGTGTGTATAATGTACCTTGATTTGTGTTCTTTTCCGATGCAGGTAAACAGAGCGTTGAAACCCATGCTGGATGTGTACTTCCCTCAGTCGACGGGTGCGTCCATCATCGCCGAACCTGGATCCTACTATGTGTCTGCTGCTTTCTCGTTGGCTGTAAGCGTCATCTCAAAGAACATAGCGGCTCAAGGCGCCAAGCATCACGCACACGGTCAGTGACACACGTAATGATTGTTTTTAATTAGCATATACGAAATGGGAAGGGCGAGATGTAATTGGTCAGCTCTCGGTCGATTTAAATAGCGTTATCCTGAATGGAGGGTACTGGAATCAGAAACGGACAGACGCACACTCAGTCACAGTCACCTGCAGCATGTGGGGTCATCGTTAACGCTGTAATAATGGAAGAAGGAGAAATCAGTGTAGCATTTAATAAAAATTTTAATATAAAAACCATTATGGACCGTGGTTTGTTTATGTTTCCGTCTAGTATGTAGTAAAACTCTGAGTCTCAAAACATGCCATTAGCTACACCATACTTAGCTTTGCTCACCTGCCCTGCCTTTGTCATGAGTAAAATATGTAAGTGTGTGTGTGTGTGTGTGTGTGTCTTAACCGATTGTAACTACAATTCAGTATGAAAGACTTAATTTTTTTCCCTCCCCTTTCTCAGATATGTTGTCTGTAAATGATGAGCCGGATTTCACATACTGTCTGAACGATGGTGTGTTCGGCTCCTTTGCCTATAAGCTGCTGGAGGAATCTGTTCCCGTTCCATCTCTGGTCAAGGTGAAGCCTTTTCATCTTCACCCCGACACATTTCCAGTGCCTAGTCTTAATCCATATTTGGATTGAATGGGTTTATCAGGGGCCATGATCTTTTAAAATAAATAAATAAATCTCAGACATTAAATATAATAATAACAGGAGGCATGAATTGCAGGTTCTGTTTTCTACGAACCTGTATATTTGTGTCTCATGATCACTAGAGACACTGAAGTAGAGAAGACCGCAATTCCAGCACGGCTCATATTTCGAACAAAGTTTAAAAATCCAATAAAACCATCATTATATATATATTGAGGGTCAGTTTATTCCCAGTAATCATTCCTTGGATTTCTGTATTGATCATGTGTTAGGAAACGCCCACGTTCGATTACGTCACGTGCTGTGCTTGAAAAGACTTCAGATGTACCGTGAGGAACTTGAGCAACCTCCATGACGGTTATCCGTAACCCAGTTGGTTGTTTTGGCTGTAGGAGATCTCTGCTGAGGAGCCTCTTTTCTCCAGCGATCTGTGGGGGAGCTCAAATGATGGTCTGGACCAGGTTCTGCAGTCCTGTCTTCTCCCAGAGCTCAGTGTTGGAGACTGGCTGGTGTTCCACCACACTGGAGCCAACAGTCTTAGAGTGACGGGAGAGCCCACGCTGCCCGTACACTACGTCATCTCCGCACAAGACTGGTAAGAGCTTTCAGCGTTAGGGTTTTAAACACTCGAATGTAGATGGCTTGTGTATATCAGATTCCTTTTGGCATGTAGTGGACAGGTATATCTTTCTGACATGATGCAACACCTTGGCAGGTGTAGCATAAAATTTTGATTTTTGTACGTGTTAGACTCAACGGGCTTTATTTTTACAGGTACGAGATTCAAAACTATGGCGTCACCCTGGACACAGCCCTCAAGAACTTCTCTCTGGTTCCATGCCTTCAGAAGCCCGGGCTGAGCGAGGGCGCCATTTCCACTCCTGCTTAGCCAAGAAAAGCTGCTCTGGAGCTACTTATTTAATTGCGTGTGTGGGGGGGGGTAAAACTTCTGGGACCCGAATACATAGAACAAGGTTTCAGATGATCGGGTCAAAGAAGAAACACATTTACAGTCGTGCGTATTGTCAAGATGGGGTTTAGTGATATGCAGGGTGGGTTGATGGTTAGTACTGTTTACAAACCTGTTAGAGTATTTAATTCAGTTTTTATAAATATATTGAAACTCATTGCTTTATTATAAACATGTAGTAATATTTGCTGCAAGACAAACCCGAGTAGTGGGAAGTTATTTATTGAATATAAGCCTCGTACCTTTTTAAAGAGTCGTGTATTTATAATGCTGGGGCTTTAACAGGTGGCAGTGCAGCTCTGCAGCTGTAGGGTGTGATAATATTTTCAGAATGATTTCGGTCCATGTCTGTTCTGATACTGTTCTTAATGCACACATGGCCCTTTTTTTTTCTCTTTTTTTTTTTTTTTCTTCCTCTTGCTAGTTCATCAAACATGATTTTCTTGCCATTATCATATTGAACGGGTCATGTTAAAGGCACAGGGAGGCATAGTAGCAAAAAGGTCCTGGGTTCGATTCCCAGACTTGGGCTTGAGCTTGCATGGGTTTCCTCCGGGTACTCCGGTTTCCTCCCCCAGTTAGAATAACTGGCTGTTCCAAATTGCCCTTAGGTGTGTGCGTGCGCGTGTCGGCCCTGCTATGGATAGGCGAGCTGTTCAAGGTGTACCCTGCCTTCGCTCGGCACCAGGCACCGAGGTAGGCACCAGCCTCCCCGTGACCCTACTAGGAATAGTTGGTTCTGAAAATTCATGAAAGGACGTTAAAGGTATGGTGTGTGAGAATATTGCGGCATCTAGTGGTGAGATTTCAGATTGCATCCAACCGAAATTTCATTCCTGACCCCTCCATTTCCAAGCATTATTGTTCTGGGCTACTGTAATAACATTGTTGTGCAAGATGGCAGCCTCCATGAGCGGGGACCCGCCCCCCATGTAGATATAAACCGCTTATTCCAAAAACGTAACCCTTTTTAAATGATCATACATCCATGAAAACGTATTTGATGATGATTGATGTACTTGATTTTTGTTAATATTTTCTCCAAGATGTTACATGCTGTAACTTTAAATTTATTACATTAGCCACCTTTATAAGAATTAAAAAGAATAAACTCCTAGAAATCCTAAGAGACGACAAGGCTGGAAAAATCCTTTCTATATCCTTTATATATGACCATGATAGTTAAGCAGTGCTGATTACTCTGTCAGTCGGATAAGTGTGCGTTAAAAACAGTACGGCTGTTGGGAATTAACTTTTTTCTTTCTTTCTTTCTCACTTCTTATCCATGAAGTGTTAGGAATTTAGAGAGCCATGATACTGTGAAAACGACACCCTGCAAGTTTTTTATTTTTTTTTTTAATTTTTTTTTTTTATAAATCATAATAGAATATAGACTTGCAAAATCGAATTTCAGTTGCATGGCTTCATTTCAGTAGGACGACGACGACGAAGTGCTCCTTTATCGTCCTTATCTCTTTGTGAAGCTTCTAGGCATGTGCTGATTTAAAAACAAAATAAATGAATAAATCATATCACTCAGAGCCATGTTTATGTGAACGATAAATTTTAATTCCTAAACACAGTAGATGAGCGAAAAAATAACAATAGGCTGGGTGTTTGACGTTCGCTTCTTTAGGACCAGTTCATCACAACCTTTATTACTCATATCCTTAAATCTCTGACTAGAAGTAGAACCAACACCAACTTGGGGGAACTCAAATAAAGGAAATATGATGCTGTTTATATCTCGTGCTACAGCATCATGTCTTCAAGTGATCCGACACTGAGAGGTTTAACGCTCCCGTGTAATGGTGTCAATTAACCAGGAGGGACGGAAATAGTTTTTCGGTGGGGGGAATAGTTCACTGTGGCTGTTTCTGCTGGACGGAATCAGTGTTTATTACTCATGCTGTGCTTACGTCAGCTGACCTCATGCGAAGTAGCTTCAATGTCTTGCCCATCGTCTGCACGTGAACGGGCTGTGATTCATGCAACGTGGACACTCGTTAGCCTGTTATGCTAAAGGAGCTTCTTTCAGATTAAACAATATTTTGTTGGGAGTAATGTGTTTTTGTCCTATTAGCCGCACATGCCTAGAGGCTATATGTAAATATACACACACAGGTGTGTGTGATGTTTAAAGTATGTTAAAGAAAGTGCTGTATGGTTTCTGTAAGTGCTGTTGGAGTTGCTTGGTAACTGTTGATGACTATGATGTTTCCCAGTCGATAAAAACAAGTGTCATTTTGAATGACTGATGTATTTGAATACTCAGAAGGAATATGTAACATATTGGTCTGTTTGGCAATACACTGTCAGTAAATGAGTTTAATTAAGTGTCTGTTTATTTCTTTACACTTACAAGGTCTAATATTGAATTAGGTCTCACTGTGAAGGCAAACCGGGTCTTGTCTCACATGGACAAGGTTAATGCTGGGTTTACACTGGAGCCACGATGTCCTCGGCCTCCGCGATTTATCGTGGGGATTTTTTACGCGTTCTTACACTCGCGATTCGAGTCAAGATCTGCCACGATTTTCATAACGTTCCCTCAAGATCTCTTCCGATCACATGTTCCCACGTTCTGTTTAGATCTCTCACGTTCATCGAGTTCTGTTAAAATCCACGATTTTGACGTCGATTTGAGGAAGATTGCAACATCTGGGGGGAGGGACGTCTGGACCTCGCTGCTTAGGCTGCTGCTTCTGCGACCCGACCCCGGATCGAGCGGAAGATGATGATGAATGCCACATCTCGTTCTCTCCAGATACCAAAGAGGAACTTTGCATCCAAGAGATGAAACTTGAAGGAACGGTGCATAAACTTGACGGCGCATAAAAGTCTGTTATGCTCTACTAGCTGTGCGATTCCCATATTCTATCAAGATTTGGCGTCAAATAATAATCGTAGCAAAATCTTTGCCCCTCAAGATCATCACGATTCGATCCCACGACACCCCGACGCTCACCACGATTCGATCCCACAACCCCCCATGCTCATCCCGAATCTCTCGAATCGTGGACATCATGGCCCAGTGTAAACCCAGCATTAGATTGGGAATACGGTTCCGGCGCTGAGCGAAAACCCATTCTTCTATATACCTAATATAATATTTAAAGTGCATTGTTGTGCAGTACTGAACTCTGACATGATGAACATGCAAAGTCTTTCCTTCAGACCTGTGGCTTGAGTGTGATGGGAAGAAGAGCTCGAGCTCCTGCACCGAAGCTGCCGATCCGGCTGATATGTTTTTGACAGGCCGGAGATCTATTGGCTATACTATAATGGCGACGCTTGTGTTTGGCCAGGTGGTCACTGCGTGTAAAGCGAAGGTGGCATGCAGGGCAGGTGAAGCGTTTCTCCCCGGTGTGAATGCGTCGGTGGCGGGAGAGTTCATCCGAGCGGGAGAAGCGCCATTCGCAGCCCTCCCACTGACACCTAAACGGCTTCTCACCTGTGGGAAAGAGGCAGGAACTTTAGTCTGGAGGAAAACTCATTTTACCCTTTTAGCTCGCCTCTTCAATTCAAATGTGATCGGTCATGTCTGTTTACTATGAGGTCATTAAAATCTTCGTCACCTAAAATGTTCATCTCATCATACCTAGAATACCTAAACGTTCTTGATTCCCCTCACCTGTGTGTGTGCGCAGGTGTGCTTTCAGGTGCGAGCTTTTCAGATATGTTTTACCGCAGTCGGCGTGGGTGCATAAATGGCAACGAAGCTGTGGTGGCTTCCTCAAGACAGGGGTGGTGGCAGTGACCTTTGAACCTGCACCCGTGACCACCACAGGCTGTGTGTGTGAGTTTGTGAGCACCAATACCAGGGCGGGAATAGGAGAAGCCACCAAAACTGGGGGATTCACTGGGGGTAGAGTTGGCGTGCTGATCAATGTACACGGAAGTGTCTGGATCACTGGGACGGATGATGTGGTGGCGGGACAAGCCGAGAGTATCCTGACAGAGCCAGGCGGGGGTTTCGAAGATGCAGTGAAGCCATTGGAGCTCACGTGTTCGTGATTTACATCAGGATCCCCGTCACTGCGGCCGATCTGGACCGGGCTGATGGGGATGGAGAAGGGTTTGGGGCTGATTGTCTCTATGGAAGGATGTGGAAGGAGATCAGATGTATGACGGATCACGCTGATGGCCTGGAACCGAGGTGCTTCGCTCCGAGTCGTGTCTGCAGATGGATGCCCATGTGGTGACGTCTGGCACCGAAGGGGCTGTTAAAGACACAAAAGGTGCACAGGTTACCTAAAGAAGACGAGCCATATTGAAGCGTGAGGTGCTGTAGAAAAAAAATAACACTCAGTATCTTGAATTAAATAATATAGACAGTATAATGTGTGTGTGTAACATTTTATGCTTTATTTTTCTGTTATGACCAGACTGTAGTAACCCAAGCTGGTTAAAGGGGTAGTTTCATCCAACCTGGCAACCCTAACTTTGACAACCGGCTAAAATACTGGCTCACATTAGCTTAGTGTGATTCTGACCTACTGTTTAGTAACATTATGCGAGATTTGGAGACAGTCATCCTATATTTAAGTAATATTAGCGCGTATTAGTAATATTGTTAATTTAAAAAAAAAGCAAATGTGTTCCGGTTACATGCTACTAAACATGCTAACAGGCTGCTTACCTCAGTTAGGAGAGATGACCCACGACGAAATTCACTGAGTGTAGCCATAACAGTCAACTCTGAAGCTCTGTTTTATTAATAAATCCAGCAAATATGAATAAACAATATGTCTAATATCCTAAATATTAGTTTATGTAGCTGTTATGTTATTCAGACTCATTCAGCCATTTCAAACATATGATTGAGAAATGGGTCCCGTTTTGACCAATCACAATGAAGGAATTCAGAGCCTTAAGCCAATCAGAAGCGTCTGGACACGTGAGACCGGCGTGATACACAGCATTCCAAGAACGTGAAGGCGCGCGTGTACCACCCTAGCGCGAGAAGGCTTCATCCGTGATTGGCTGGTGTTGCCAGATTGGGTGTTTCCACGCCTTTATTGAAATTCCATACCCTGGATACTGTCTGACTACCTCAACAAACTGTAAAACAGTTGATGTGGTTTAACTGTAAAGGAAGCTTATAAGTCACTTCAGGACATTTAGATAATTTATTAAATTTATTAATTAATCAGTTTATTTATACAGTATTTTTATATTGTCCAGGGCTGAGGGAATTGGCGTAGCAAATGTAATTAAAGCCTAACTTACAACCCGCTATACGTGTTTTGGACACGCCCGGTGCGCAGTGTTTGGTAGTTCGCAGCCGGGCTGCAGGAATCTTCCCATAATAAGTGGTCTCTTAATTTTTTCCATGGCCGTATATAGCCGAAGTCTTGCCACTTGTGTCGCATGCGGGTCTCGTGCGCCGCGTACACGCCACACATAGGGTTAGAAAGTGAGACGTACTTCTGTCTTGCGGGCCACACAAATAGCAAGTGTGGAGTTCTTGTGTGGTACGATGGCCGTGTGTCACTCGCAGGTTGTGTGGCATACAAAAGGAGTACAGGTCCCATACTTACTGTATGCATTCTTGATTTTTTTGCAAGATGTGTATAATTGGCTTGGACAGGACCCAAGGTCTCCACAGCCAGTCTGCGGCATTCTACGGCGCTGTACACACGTAAGTGATGCGCAAGTCTCAGGCACGGTTTTGCCACATTCTCCCCTGTAGACCAAGATTTGACCTTTTGAAGAAATACCTACAAATATGGGGTTTATCCAGGTCCATTATCTGCATGAGCACATTGAGCGTCATCACATCAGCACATTAAAAAAAAACTAGCTTGTTTATCACTAACATGTGAAATTACCTTACTAGCTTGACATGCATGAGTGGCACGGATGTCCTGGGTTTGAGTCCCGGGCTTGGGAAGGGGTTAAAAAGTGTGCGCACTGGAGGACCTGTTTGGCTTCCTCCTCCCATTTATTTACATTTATGGAATTTGGCAGACTTACTTTTTTTATACAACTGAGCAACTGCGGCTCAAGGTGCTCAAGGGCACAACAGTGGCAGCTTGGTGGTAGTGGGGCTGGAACCTCCGACTTTCGGATTAGTAACCTACAGCCTTAACCACTGAGCCACCATTTATGGCCTTTCCATTCTCTGCGCCTACTCTGCTCTGATTGGTCTCCTGAAAGCTCCACACTCAGTGCACTGGGAGGCAGATCGGGATGGGAGGAGATACCGTGGTGCGTGGGCTAGGCATTTAATCGGAAGGCCCAGCACACCGTGACACACTAGTGTACCCCCCTCAAAAAAATAGCCAAAAAAATCTTCTGTTAAACATTAACTAACCTTGTTATTTGACACTCTGGCATCATCTAACATGGCTATTCCACACTGTAACAACACTTATGGGTCACAAATGGTGCGAAAAGCATCATTTCACCCCTTTAAGTATGGAATAAAGCACTACAGGAAGTTTTATGAGGAGGTTTGGTGTGGTGAATTGGGGACCAGTATGAAGCGGAGTTACTGTTACCACCCAGAAGTCGGTTATTTTCTAATAACAGCATATCCGGTCATGTTTTATTCATCTTGCACCATAGCAATCTGTCAATGATTGCAATTATGTATATTTATTCATGAAGATGAGGGGCTTAAACAAACACATACAAACACACAACCCTGTACTTCTTTCGTCGTGGGGACCCTCAGTGACAATGCGTCTCTTATCCTAACCCTAAGAACCACAACTAAATACCTAACCCCAACCTTTACCCTGGCCCGAACCTAAACCTAACTCTAAACTGAACCATAAAACCAATTTTTAATCCTCAACCAGCCCTGTTTGCAGCTGAAAACATATTTCAGTCTTTAATATGAGGCACGCACACACACACACACACACACACACACACACACACACACCCACACACACCCCACGCCCACACATACAAAAAAAATATTCCAAAAGGGGGTGTTTTTCC
>JBCNYH010000004.1:4179113-4194523 GCA_039654325.1 Tandanus tandanus
ACACAAAAAAAACATATCCCACCCGGGGGTTCTTTTGAGACCATCTTTTTTGTGTTTGTGTGTGTGTGTGTGTGTGTGTGTGTGTGTGTGTGTGTGTGTGTGTGAGAGAATGTTACTGAAAGAGAGGACACTGACAGGATAGGCATGGTGATGCCTATAACAGCCATTTTTGATGAATTGACTCTGTGACCTTTGAAAAGTAGGTCAAGGTGACCCAGCTTCGATAGGCTGGAAGGGCGTGCCATTTAGCTTAAATATACCATTCATTCATTTCTCAGCTGCTTCATCCATATTAGGGTTGCGGGGAGGCTGGCGCTCATCTCAGCCGACTCTGGGTGAGGGCGGGGTACACCCTGGACGGCTCACCAGGCCAGCGCAGGGCCCTAAATATACCACTTAACGTAAATATAAAATAAATCCATAACGAACTGTGTGTGAAGTGGTTGCGGTGCCGGCGGCGGTGGTGGATTCGGCGGCGGTGTACAGCCTGTGAAAATCTCTTCACGGGGGGTACAATAATACATATAACAGTGGTTTTAATGGATATCGTGTTTTAATCTCACTTGAATAAATGCATAAAGACATTAAAGGAGATTTACTGTGTTCTCTCCAAAAACATTTCTTTTTCTCTGACTCAGTGTGACCCATCACCATTAAATGAGTCTCGCTCACTTCCACATTTGCCTAACCACGTAATCCAACTCGGGTCATCGGGGGTTGTTGCCTGTCTCGGCTGACACTGTACGAAGGTGGGGGTACACCCTGAACAGCTTGCCAGACCATCACAGGGCCAACACTACCACTCACAGCTGTGATCAATTTGGAGCAGCCAATTAGCCTAATATGCTAATCTTTGGACTGAAGGAGGAAACCGGAGTACCCAGAGGAAACCCATGCAAACACAAGGAGAACATGCGAACTCCACACAGAAACACTCTGGCCCACCCAGGACTCGAACCCTGGACCTTATTGTCGTGAAGCGAACGTACTGACCACTACACCGCCGAGATGCCCCCCCTTCCTGTTTTAAATTGTTTAAAAATTGTATAATATTTGTTTTATAAGAATTTGGCCCCCTATCAAATCTAATCGATGACCTTTCGGACGTTTATTATAATGCTAAAATAATCCCAATGGCTGATGAGTTCCCAAGAGTCCTTGGTTCCTCAGTTCTTCAGTTTTTCCTCAACACAGTTGCCCCTGACCTGCTCACGAGGAAATGAAGACCACGTTTAGATATCTGTAAAACATCTCTGTGACAGTGTCTGCTGTTAAACATGCTCTGCAAATAAAACGTACTTACTACTTTACTCAAGGGGGGGGTGAAGGGTGACGACGAGCCCAACCACCTGTTTTGAGGCTCCATGAAAGTGCTGCTTCTCATCAACGCCAGCATGTCCTTGATACTCATATCGTTCGTCCATTATGTTTGGATGGATCCACAGGTGTTCCGTGGACTGTAGAACTTTTTTCTAAAAGCAATATTCATGATATTCTCCGAATCTATGACCAGATTTGAGGACTGACCAGGATGCAGAGTGGCTGTTGGCTTATTTAACTACATTTTGCATCAACGTCCTAAATCACACACCTGCCAGAGATGCCTTTTTGTAAACATGTAAACACAGACAAGCAGAAAAAACACTTACGTAACTAAAACCTAATATTGGATTCATTTATTTTTAGTTTTTAGTTGCGATATCTAATTTGCATCCAGAATGTCCATGTGAACACGATAGTCTTGGTCTACTTCATAGACTAATCTCAATTGCCACGTTCAGATAGAAATCATTATGAAATTAGCGGTTTCTGTTTGTTTTACGAGTGGAAACAGGTTCCCAGCTAACAAAGAACATTATTAAAACATTTAGTAAGTATTTATAGCGTCTAAGAATGTTAGACAGGTATACAACATTAATATCGACTGCACAGGAATGGCGCGATCCGATTGGATCGGTCTAGGAATTTAAAATCATTATTATTCATTCAGTAGAGTTCCTCATTTCTGATTGGTGGAAAACTATGAAATAATTCCTGGTATTGCGTCATCGCCATGGGACAACTTGACCTTTGGCCTTGGTGGATAACCCAGATATTTGGAACAGGTAGTGCCATCATTACATTTTAAAATGGAAAAAAATAAATCACATAGTGTTTCCACATAGTATATTTTTCAATTCTGAAAGTTTAAAAACACCTAATACAGAGTGTGGTTTACTTACGTTTCCGTGTAGTATATACTAAAACTCTTAATGAGTCTAAAAACATGGTGTTAGCTACACAGCTCTTAGCTCATTTTGGAGTTTACCAGACCCACCTCTGTCATAGTTAAAATATGTAAGAAAAAAAAAAAAAATCTATTTTTAGTTTGCTTTTCTTCATGTTTACGTGTAGTATATGCTAAAACGCCAAAAGACTTTAAAAATATGGTGTTAGCTACACAGTTCTTAGCTCTTATGCATGGAGCTTAGTGCATGGAGCTGACCTCTGCAATGGTTCAAATATGTAACAATAAACAATAGAGATCTTAATTTAATTTTGCTTTTTTTGCTTCTGTGTCTACTAAAACACTTGGTATATACTATAATAAATATTTAGGTACTGCCTAAAAGTGGAACTCCAAAAATGTTTGCATGCGTAGATTTACAGAAACATACATACATAAAGTAAGAGTATAAGCTGCGAAGTGCGGCAACAGCGGTGGTACATGTGCACAACATATTTTCCCCGTCATTTTCTTCATTTATTGGGTTGCCTGTCTGGGTACGTGAACACGGATGCGACGAAAAAATCTAACTCATAGCTTTGCAAGATTTGCATAAGTATGGGGCTTTGGAGCTTCGCTAAAACAAGTATTTGTGTCAGACTAAGTAGATGTTTGCTGAGCCGAATCGTCTCCTCTGTGGAATTCGGCAGCATCCTCCTTGCCTTTATTCTCCTAATTCGAGGACAATGTTTAATGAAGAAGTGGTGTGGCTCAATGCGATACAGGGCCCAAGCTAATTTTTTCTAATAATGCATATCGGTTAGCATGTCTGCCTCACAGCAAGAAGGTCCTGGGTTTGAGGCCCGGGCTTGGCATGGGCGTTTCTATGTGGAGTATGCATGTTCTTCCTGTCTGTTTGGGTTTTTCTCCGGGTACTTGGGTTTTCTCCCACATTCCAAAGACATGCACATTAGGCTAACTGACTATTGCAAATTGCTCCTAGGTGGAAGTGTGAATGAATATTTGTGTGTGTGTGTGTGTGTGTGTGTGTGTGTGTGTGTGTGTGTGCTGGTAAATGGATGGATGGATAAAATGCTTTTTTGTTTGCATGCTCATTATATTAATATAATTATGAATTAACCCAGCCGTGTAGTGGCAACACTAGACCCCGGCCCAAGCTATGGAATTGTCTACAGCAAATGGGCTTCCCAGAACACCTGGTGTTGCTGATTCGTTGTCTCTACATGCATCAAGAAGCCACTGTTAGGACAGCATATGGAAATACAGACTGGTTTGACATTGGGAAAGGCGTTCGACAGAGATGCATCCTATCAGCAGCCCTGTTCAATCTCTACGCCTAAAATGATCATGAGACAGTGCAACTTGGACGAGTCTACAGCTGGAGTGAAAATCGGAGGCAGGAACATCAATAACCTGCGATATGCTGAAGACACAACACTGCTTGCCGAGAGGGAAAAAGATCTGGATTATCTGGTCAGAAGAGTCAAGGAGGAAAGCACACGAATGGGGTTTGAACAGCACAAATATCCACCAATCAGGTGACCCATAATGCAGAATTATACATATTAAAGCAGTATAGCCTTGCAAATAATTGTTTTTCATCCACATACAAAAAATTCAAGCACATGGTTACAAGTTTCTGCTTTCCATCCCCTCTTTATCATTATTATTATCATCATCATCATCATCATCATCATCACACTGCAAAATCCAATCCGGTTCCTTATAACGTTTTTCCAGTTACATCCAATCAGCGCGAGCGATGCGTTCTTGTTTGGGGCGGGACGATGAGCTGACCAATCACAGAGCGGAAGAGTCGAAACGGGGCGTGTCTATGCCGAACCGGAAGAGGGATACAGGAGGAACAAAATAACGAAGCAGCTCGAGTCGGTAGAGTTAAGATGGCGGCATGTGGATTGTTGTAGGAGCTTGTTGGATGGTTCGGCTTTGGATTTTTGTTACGTTTGAAAATAATTGGTAATGAAATAACACACGGAGATCTAGTAGAGCGTTAAAATACCCACTTAGGAAGACCATTTCCTCATATTTTGGGGATATTTTGGATTAAAATCATGACCTCTATCCACTTCGTTGTGCACCCGTTACCCGGGACTGAGGACCAGCTCAATGACAGGTAATTTGGGCAAACAAATCAATATGTGTCCAGGGTGTGGTGGTTAAACATCACAACGAGCGTCTAACACGCATATCTGGGTGCTGTGTTGTTTATTAATGTTTGTGTATGTGCAAGGTTGTGATTACTATTCAGTAAAAGGAGCAGTTGGGACTGAATCGGTATCGCGGCTGATGCTAAACACAGCTAGCATAACGCTTAGCTTAGCATAGCTGACTGGAATGATTGGACAATGCGGGTTGGGGGATGGGGAGGATGTGAGTGCTGATAAAAAAAAAATTAGCTTATAGGGTTAAAGGAGTGTTAACGAATATAAAATATGGGTCGGTGTTATGATCTGAAAGTCCATCGAGGTGTTGACGTGAGTAATGGAGCTTGATTGTGGAGTACGAAAATCGCCCGAAGGTCGCCATGCAGGCTTAGCGGCTAATTCTGTCAGGACGGAGAACACTTACAGACCGCACTTTTTGCTGAAATTGTTCAAAATTCTCGCAAAAAAGGGTGTGGAAATGGTGTATAGGTGATTTTCCCTTGCGAGTTTTAATGTGGCTTGATTAAAAAAACAACAACAAGACCCGGTTAAGGACTAGTTAGCTTAGCTTAGCTTAGCATAGGCGCAAACCACAGACATGTTAATGGCCCTGAGGGTGAGGAGTTTATATTTGGTTCACACTGCCATGTTATTTTCCCTGTCTCTTTTTGCTCTAACGTCGACTAAAAAGCCCCCCTTCTCGTTTTATGTCTACCTTTTCGGTTTTGTATGTCTATATTTTCGTCGTCCCCCCCCCCCCTACATGACACGTTAAGAGTTGCCAACTCATTTCGACAGAAAGAAGCTAGCACTCTGTGACGTCACGAATAAAATTGAATAATGATTTGCATATTAATTGGATAGGCAATGTGTATTTACATATCAGAATCTGACAGTATGTTTAAGCAGAACACTCATCAAGGATTTCATCCGACACTGGGTGAAGGCAGGATACACCCTGAACAGCTCACCAGGCCATTAGCCTAATGTGCATGTCTTTGGTCTGTGGGAGGAAACCGGAGTACCCGGAGGAAACCCGCACAAGCACTGGGAGAACTTACAAACTCCATGTAGAAATGCCTGAGCCCAGGAAGCAGACCCGGGACCTTCGTGCTGTCGGGCGGACGTGCTGACCACGACGCTGCCTTAAGCAGAAAAGATAATATATTAAGCGTAGCGCCTGGTGGGCAGTGTGCTGTTTTAGGAAAAGCATCAACAACCAGGTGGTGTGACGGGGAGCGGTCAATATGAAAGGGGTTTATTTTTGTATACGAGCTCAGTCTGATATGTTACATCTAATAATAAACAGTGATGTGTCTTAATGGGTTGTAGGTAGATTTCAGGTTGTGGTTGGATGGTTAGTTCCTTTTCTCACTTATGATAGTCATTTCCTCAACAGCCTCTCTATATTTTCTTTCATCTTTATATCTCTCTCACTCTGTCTCTCTCTCAAATGTCTCTTGCCATTTTTACTGAGAAAACAGTGTGCTATTGATAGGTGTGCGAGCCTGGGTTTAGTTTGTGTGACACGTGGAAACACACACTAAGGAAATTAAAGTAAAGAGTTGTGATGAGAGTAACGAGATTTTTAGTTTATTTTTCCATTTTTTTAAAGCCTGGCAGTAATCATGACGGTTCAGATTCATTTCATGACTATCTTTTAAAAACAAACAAAAAAATCGTTTTTTACCTTCAAAAACATGAAAGCCGTATTGTGAAGCTTTCTTTGCGAAGGAATTTTGTTGAATTTCTATGATTTTAGTGTCAGTGACCATGACAAACCATGAGTGCTGGTCAGCCTGTTTCATTAAAGCATTATTCACTTGGGGATAATAAGCAGTTATTGAGTGAGGTTGGATGGTATGGATGGTGGTATGTAACGTCTTGATTGTATAATTTGTCAATGGTAGAGATTTTGCTGTACCATTTTATTTTACAGTACCGCACCACACGGGATAACTAGCATCACGGCAGAGTATTTGCCGGCAAGCAAGCTGCATGTAACTTAAAAACAGATGTCCTGTTTTGTGCATGAGCGAGTTCATGTAAAAAATTTTGAGAATAATTAAACGCCCTAAATAGTCTTTTGTCAGATTCATATCCATATGACATTACATTATGACAATGGAACGACACGCATATGTAAGGACACGGTCCTGATACATGCAGTTGAAAGTCCGGGGTTCAGAGAGATGGTTAGCACCCTTTATCCCAGGTATGCAATGCCTAGCCTTAAACCTTTTACCAACGTTAAGTTGCCACGTTTATATGGCGAATACTGGGTCAGAATTTAAAAGGAGCTTTGTGTATGCAGACATGTGGTCAGGCTGCACCACACAGAACTTGTAAAACTTTATTACAAGTGTTTTTGTGTTAAACTTGAAGCTAGAGTACAAGATGTTTGCACATTAGTTTATTTTGACAGCTTTTTGAAATGATAAATCTTGATAAGGCTTTCAGAAAACTACCACAAATTGTTTGATGGCTTTCCACCAATAAGAAACGAGAAAATAATTTGAATGAATAATGACCAATGCAGCAAACCAATCAGATTGTGCTGTACCTCTATAGTGTATGTTAATTTGCATACTTATATATTTATATTGTGCACTCTATGCTCTTATTTGTGTAGTGTGCATATTTTGGCAGAGTAGAATTGTCTTAAATCGAGCACTGCGAGTCGTGTGCTTACCAGAAATAGCCTTTTCATAGACAGGAAGTGACAAATGCGCCATTTAACCACATCAAATGCTATAATTGACTTATTTAAAAATGTTCTCTCTCATGTCCCCTGCGTCTTCGGATGCAGTTTTGACAATGGATAAAAGCTCCGCCCCTTCTGTACATGGCCACGGCTGCAAGCGCGAGGGTTAAAAATATGTGCAATGTTATACATTTAAAATCTTTACGCCATCTTTACGCTTTATGTCAGTAATTATACATGTTATGTTTAACTGCAGATTTGTAATCTGTTTGAGCCTTCATTATATGAAGCATCTGCTGTACAGGTGTGTATACTGTTACTATAGAAACAGAGTGCATCAGTAATTAACCTGTGGCTCAGCTTACGTCCGGAATTACTTTTCCTGTTCTGTGGAAATAACGTACACTGTCTGACCAATCAGACGCAAGCATTATGCTGTGTTGTTGTAATTATGTTTACCAGCTTCCTGAATCGTTATTCCTCTTATACGGGACAGGGATTTCGGCGATGACTGACACGTCTGAATTTTTATCCAGTTATTGTTACATTTCTTGCTTTCAGAGCCGCTACTATGGAAAATTTTTTCGCAACATCCGACCAATCGGAAACGAGAATTCAGCAGCGCTATAACACAGTGCTGTGAACGTTGTACTGTGAAGCGGCTGAATGGAAATATAACTGTAGCTCAATACCCTTTCTGTACATCTAAAAAGAACACCGGCTCGATAGGACACTCGGGTTTGTTGGTACTTGTGGCGTGCGTTAAATGTTTTTGCTTTGTGATGTACGGGAGCTCGTTCTTGTTCGTGACGTCGCCTTTTTACAGTACTGCATGGCTGTTCTCCCTGTGCACGTGTGGGGTTTCTCAAGGTACTCTGGTTTCCTCGCAAAAGTCCAAAGACATGCACCTGAGGCTAATTGACGGTTCCAGGTTGCCCCCAGGTGTGAGCGTTAATGGTTGCATGTGTGTTGGTGTGTAATATTTGCCTCCACCAACAAGGTTATGTCTTTGTTGGCCCTGGATTAGCTGGTAGCAGTTTTACAAGCAGTTTTGGAGGGGTGGAGTTCGGCCCAAGTGATACTACATTCGATTTTGGCAGGGACCCGGATTAAACTCTGGGTCCAGGAATTCTTTAAAGATTGTTTAACGTTGTGAGGGAGGATGTGAAGTGTGGTATCACAGCAGGCTCGGCATGAGGTGCTGTACTTTGTTACTTTTTATAGCTTGGCGGAGGTTTGCGCTTCGGGTGCCCTTCTGGTATATTTTTTGGTAATTCATTTGGCAACCTTGTTAAGCCAGGAGGAAATAAAGAAACTTTATTGAGGACCGTTAGTGCATAGAGATTTTTCTAGAATGTTTTACACTTTTGGATTCACGAATGCGAACAAAAGGCCAGGTCACCGAGGCGCCGAGTTGTTTTGGTGTCACTGTTTAATTTGACTGAATTTTTTTTACAAAACTGATTAAAATGCATGACGGCATGCCTTTCTGGGGGTTTTTCATTAATTTGAGTTCTCTTCTCTTGTACATTTGGCTGCGACTGCAACTTTCACATCCCTCTGGACGTGTCTCAAATCATAGTCCAGCAACCGACATTGAAACCTTTATTTATTTATTTATTTATTTATTTATTTATAAATCATCTGCAAAGACTTAGTGTATCTCTAAAGCCTTGTCTTGAGGATTAAACTACCCTGGGGGTAACGTCCTGGGGCAGTTTCCTATTTAGCAGATGCTCCTCTGGGGTTTTTTTGTCCATACGGATTGAATGATGGACAGTTTCTTGCCAGTCACGGCAGTCGTCTAATCTTTTTTTTTTCTGTCTGGATGTGCGCCTGTGATGCAGATGTCGCTTCATGTTGGGGGGGGGGGGGCGGCGATATGGTGTCCGACTGCTGCCACTTTCTGTCTTTAGTCTCATATAAACACGTCCTGAATCGTGAAGCGAACAGGAATTCTTTCTGATGTACTCTGTGATTATTCTTACTGGAACTTTGGTTAATCCAAGCTGAAGCCTCTTTTCCTAAAACCTTAGTGCTTCTTGGACCACATGGACGCCGTGTTGTGACGGAGCATGATTGTTAGGATTTTAAGAGTGAGAGTACGAACATTGTGTTTTTCCCATCTGTGTTGAACCTTTGCATTTTTTTCCCTTTTCGAGTGCACCTTGTCTAGCGTGTTGTCTGATGGCGGTTGTTTTGAATATGTGGGTCACTTTTCTGCTTGGGTGTACTCGAAGTAGTACGCGTCATGTGATTTTGTAAAAGACCTCGTAAGGAAAAAACGTCTCTCGGATGCAGACGGAAAGAACCGTCCGGTTTGTAAGTGTGGAAGTGTGAGAATTTCTAGCCCTAATGTCACAGGAAATGAGGTGCTTTCCAGCATTCGTCCGCAGCTGTGAGCCGCGACGCAACACCCGTACAGCTGACAGACGAACTGCTGTGACTCGCTCCACCGTGCAGAACGGGTGCAGCTGTTCGGTCCGAGTGTGGCTTCGATGGCAGCTGCTGATGAGGCGGATAAATCTTTGACGGCTTGAGCGCCATATAGCATTGGCAAAACCGTGTGTCAAATTTTAGTGTATAAAGCGATACTACATATACGGTGCATGAAGTGGGTCAAGGTGTCAGTCGAACAGTTATTTCCTGATTTATTTCAGTTAGCTGCAGTTTGCTGGTCGTTGTAGCAAGATCTCCTTTCGTCCATGTCGCTTTAGTCGAACCATTTCCGTGCTGAATAGGGGCACGGACCGATACTGTGGTCGACCCAGATTCGAACTACACGTACATGATCACAGTGCCTGAAATTCTTGCTGTGTTTTTGGGTCAAGAAACTGTTCATCGTGGCTACAGAAGGGACGTCAAGGAAAATGTCCGAGCAGGCCGGGAAACACAAATAATTTTGACGTCCTGAGCTTGTTGTTGCCGTGTCATGTTGTGTCCCAGATGTTCTTCATGTGTCACTGTAAACCTTGGTCATCCTTTGAGATGTTTGTATTTGGGTTCGAGGCTGGAAATTTGCCAGCTATGTCAAAATTGGGCTGAATTGATTAGCGTGAATTAAAATATCCCAAACGGCTTATAAGTATATACAATCAAGGTGCCGGTCTTGAGCAGGACTCACCCGTGGTCGGTTCAGACGGCGGTTCAGATGTGGCTCCAGACTAATAATTTGCTGGCAGTGTGTCAAAACGGGTATTGTGTAGTGAATTTGCTCACAGTTCTGGTTTGAATTGCTGAATGCCGTCATCTGACATGCCATTGCTGAGATTTTTGTCCTGGGTTGAATCGTTTCTCTCACCCCCCGACACACTCGCACACAGAGAATGGCACGCTGCAAAAGGAAAAGCTGTTATCTGTCACATAGCTAGCAGACGTCTCTCTCAAAACGTATCACGCCGTTCATACACAGGAACTGATGCCCTGCCTTGAGGTGCTACTCATTCCGGTGAAAGGGTATCATCTGCAGGGGTCGGAGACGGATATATGGCTGAGTTTTATTCTGTGATGTAATAATGTTCTATTGTTGCTACAGCGTTGATCACAGGCTTTTGATTGACAAGCTAGTGTTGTGTAAACACTAGCTAAATCTAATGTTGGATCTTTGTTCTTTAAAATTAGCTCGTGTTATCGTTTGCCCAGCTTGCGCTCCCGTGTGTGTGTATGATGATGATGATGATTGCTTTTGAGCTGTTGGAGTGCTCGTGATTGCGCGTTCAGATGTGTGTTCCCAGTGGCGGATAGTGCGGTGTTTAGGACCCAGTGTATGTCGAACATCTCAAAATAATTGGAATTGGTGTATATACTACTCAGGATCAGTGCGATCTAATTGGTCTGCTATCTTGATGATTAAAAATATTGTTTCAAGTGGATAATGTTTGTATTGAAACCACAGACACTCCGTTTGTTAGTCACTTGGATTAAAAAAAAAATTTTTTATGGAAAAATGAAGTGTAATCTCATTTTAGTTTGTTTTTTCTTTGTGTTTCTGTGTAATGTTTACTAAACACCTAGTCACGCTTACGTGTCGTATGTACTAAACTGTAAATGAGTAGGCTACCTTACATGTACAGCATTTGGCAGACGCCCTTATCAATAATGACTTAAGAAGGGCTATAAAGTCACTGTCAGTAAATACATTCTGATACTGGTTCACTAGGACACAGGTCAAGTATACCATTGGCAGTCAAAACACAGTGGGTAGGTGTTGTGTGGGTTTTTTTGGTGCGCATGTGTGAGAGTAACATAGTGCTGATCCAAGAAGGTAAGTTTTCAGCTTTCGTATGGAGACACCCAGTGGCTCAGCTGTCCGGACATCTAGAGGAAGTTCATTCCACCACTTCGGTGCCAGAACAGAGAAGAGATGCATGTTTTCTTTGTCGCTTGATAGAAGGAGGGACCGGTCTAGCAGTGCTAGAGGGTCGGAGAGAACGGGCGGAGTGTGATAAGTGTTTTGAGGTAGGAGGGTGCAGGTCCATTTTTGCCAGTGTAGGCTAGCATTAATGTTTTGAATTTGATGTGAGCAGCTACACGAAGCCAATGGAGAGAGCGTAGCAGTGGAGTGGTTTGGGAGAACTTGGGAAGGTTGAAAACAAGCCATGCAGCTGCATTGTGGATCAGTTGCAGAGGTTGAATGGCGCTCGAAGGCGGAACTTCCAGGAGTGAGTTGCAGTAGTCTAGCCTTCAGATGTCAAGGGACTGAACAAGTATCTGAGTGGCCTTAGTGGAAAGAAATGGACAAAACATGAATGAATGGATCGAAGGCTAAACAGATGTTAGCTAGACAGCTTGGCTTTTGATGTGCAGAGCTCACCTTTATAAAGTGTGCTCAGTTCCTAATCTGTCAGAACCGTTCTTTATTTTTTAACAGTGCGGAATGTCCAGCGAATACACACACAGTCCTTCTGGAGCGTTCACACAACCGCCTGTTGGTTCTTTTGTCGTTTGGCGCTTAGTCTGTGACTGATCTTTTCTCGCTTCTGCTGTGTGTGTGTGTGTGTGTGTGTGTGTGTGTGCGTGTGTGTGTTGGGAGTTTTGTAGAGCCATGTTGTTGCTGGAGCACATTCAGGCCCTCGGAGGCTTAATCAGAGGTGTTACTCCTCCAGCTTGGCCTGTTTCCAAGGAGACTCCTTACGCTGTGTGTTTTAAAGATGTCTGGGGGAGGCTGATCCTCCCATGCGACTCTATGAAGACAATACTGACCGATGGGAATCGAACTCTCTGGTTAAGGAGGATTCACAAGGGAGGATTCACTGGCTTGAGTTTCTGCCAAATGCTTGATCTAACTGTCCTAAAATATCACACTTGATACTGTGTGATGAAGGATTCATCAGTAAGGCTAGATGTGTGCTGCTTATGGAGATCTTACAATGTAATGTTTGAACGGCTTAATCCTACTACCAGGGTTGCGTGGAGGCTGGTGCCTATTACAGCCAACACTTGGTGAATGCGGGGTACACCCCGAACAGCTTGCTAGACCATCCGCAGGGCTAAAACACACTCAGCTACTCGCACTCAACAGCCAAATAGCCTGATGTGTCTTCGGGCGGTGGTAGGAAAGTGGAGTACTCAGAGGAAACCCGCGCAATCACGGGAGAACATGCGAACTTCACACAGATCCCGGGAATCGAACCCAGGACCTTCTTGCTGTGAGGTGGACGCCCTAACCACTACACCACCATGCTGATAGAAAGGACAGTTCTTCCAAAAGCTGATTCAAAACACAACCGAAGCAATGCCTCCTTTCATGGGGGAAAGTGTGTTTAGCGGTAATGAGCGTATTCGAGTTTATCAGCTGCTTGAGTTATTGCGCAGCGGCTGTAGGAAGCAGTAATGCCGAATTCTCTGATTCTTCTGAACAGATCCGACCTGAACAAGTTGAACAGTTGAAGTCCTTCATTATGTTAGGATTCGTTTTTGTGTTTGGGATGCGAAGGCACTGCTTTTATACCTTCCTGCTCTGTGTATACGAACTGCAGCATATGGGCTTTTCTCCACCCTATGTAATTAGTGTCTGTGCCATTTGGGATTCACCCAAACCCCTGGGAAGTGTCATGTGACTCTAATCACATGCTATCATTCAAAGAAACGAATCTGTGGAAATGGAGTCAAGCAAAATAGTGAACACACCCGCAATGGTGGCTATTTTTATTTTTTTAATATCTAAAGTGGTGCAGGCACTGCTTTTCATTGAATAAACTTTTTTGGGGAGTTCTAAGGACCTATTGCGAGGAACTACCTAGTACCGCCAAGGACTGCATACTTTCAAAGGATTCTTTTCCCCGTTAGCTTTCGCGCCATCAGTAGGAAAGCTGAAGGGATGTAAGCCGGGTTTCTAGCATGACGTTAATGAGAAATGCGTCAATCATGTTGTATTGGCATTGTAGCGTCTAGAGTTAACTTGCATGCTGTGGGAGTAAAGGGCGGAAACCAACCATTACCCAGAAGTAGTCCGTCAAGAGCTTTTTGCAAGATAGCATTGTTAGCTCTTCGCCCAACCCCCAACACGAAGGGGTTGTTTAGACAGATCTCTACCCTTTGACCTGTCCGATAAGATTGAGTCTATGGAATAAAGACACTCAATCCTTCATACCAATGCCAGGATGATGATCCAGTGGAGGAGCTGGGAGACAACCGACCCTGAAGTAAGAGCTAAAAGTTCCTGCAGTGTGGCACAGGGACAAAGGTGGTACTTCCGAAAAAGCCTAATATTCATGAATAGGGAGCATGTAATCATGGTGACCATGAGTGTGGCATGGTTGTAGGTGCTGGAGAGTCTCTAAAGTTTACACATTGGTGTGAAAGACAAAAAAAAATAATACCCACACCGTGACTACAGTGATGTCCACGTTGATGCTAGTAGCTCTGCGGGTGGGATTTCCCAGAGTCGCGGAGTCATGCGGTGTCTGGGGAGGCGTAACGCAAGTCAGACAATAATCATGGGATTTGAACCTGCAGTCTTCAGGTGATGGGTCAGATGCTTTTCTATTGTGCCACCTGGGACATAATCCTAAGGTCACCAACAGAATTGGAACCTTTGCCGTTAAGAATCGCAAATGTCTGGCACGCTCGATAATTACGACTCGCGTAGCGTGAACAGGGCCGCGATGGAGTATCGAGGAGAGAGCGATGGCGTCTCCAAGGCATCGGAAGGTCTGAAGGGGCGTCCAGACAGGTAGCCACGAATGCCAAGCGACCGTGTAAAGTCGGAAGGCAGCAAAATGGGCGACGAGGGGCGAAATGGAGGGGGTGCGGAATTCAACTGAGCTGATCTTTCCAGTGACGGGATTTGAGCGATAACCAATCAGAGCTGAAAGATGCTGTTGATTGACAGATGCTATCACAGGTTTATTTTAGGCAGCTAGCTCAATGCTACTCACAGTTTTGCTCGGAAAGACTTTTAAGGGGAAATGCGAGAGGGTTGCCAAGGCAGCAAGACCTAACGGCACTTTGGCAACAAAGTTATTACTTGCATCGCAGGGCGAATCACATGCTCAGCGGAAAAGCCATTGGCCTTTCGCTCATCGCTTCCGATGTGGATGGTGCTAAAGAATAAAAAAGCCACTTTTTTGTGTACAAGTTTCCCCCTCTGTGACGACGTCAGAGTATGTAGGTCATGTGACACTGCTGGGACATTCTGACAAAGAGGCAGAGGGACACGGGGTTGGCCACCAGTGCAGCACCACTAAGTGGTCTGTTTATTACACGGGAAGAATGCAAAACACAACAATGCAAAATTGTTGAATGAGTCACCCACACAAAAGAATCACGATACGGGGCAATCGCTTTTCTCCTTCATCTCTACTTACTGAAAGATTTACGTTGTGATTCTGGAGGACTGGAGTTCTCTGGGTGGAAAAGATGCTAACAAAAATACATTCACTTCAAATGTTCACTCATTACTGAAAGATTTAGATTTGAATGTGGACTGATTCTGGATTGACTGCTAGTGTGTGTGTGTGTGTGTGTGTTTATTGGCTTTGGACTTGTTGGGAGAGTCATTAATATAATAGGTAAAATCTGAATATTGGGTGCTTTTGTGTCTTTTTTTCATATTATGTAATTATTGTGGGTTACAGCGAAAGTTGCACTTACTCACGCATCATTAATTCTCCCTACAGACTTCGGGAAGTGTCTGAAAAACTCAACAAGTACAACTGTACCAGGTGAGAAGTTACATAACACGCTACGCGTCATCCTCTCTCTCTGCTCGCCTCTCTCTCTCTCTCTGCTCGCCCCTCTCTCTCTCTCTGCTCGCCCCTCTCTCTCTCTCTGCTCGCCCCTCTCTCTCTCTCTGCTCGCCCCTCTCTCTCTC
>JBCNYH010000004.1:4194700-4212641 GCA_039654325.1 Tandanus tandanus
CACACTCTCTTCCAGTCTCTCTGCTCGCCACACTCTCTTCCAGTCTCTCTGCTCGCCACACTCTCTTCCAGTCTCTCTGCTCGCCACACTCTCTTCCAGTCTCTCCGCTCGCCACTCTCTCTCCCCTCGCCACACTCTCTTCCAGTCTCTCCGCTCGCCACTCTCTCTCCCCTCGCCACACTCTCTTCCAGTTTCTGCCCTCGAATCTCTCCTAGACTCAAAGGAATCAGAATTGTTTTGTATTTCTGCTAGCTAAATAGAAAAACCTACCCAGATGACTCTGGTCTAATCTGTTTCTCTTGTTTTGCAGTCACCCACAGCTTAACTTGCTGGAGCAGGCCACGCTGAAGCAGTGTGTTGTCGGACCAAACCACGCTGGCTTCCTGCTAGAGGTAACGTGTCTGTTTTCATACAGGCTCCGATTTTTATCTCCCGTCGGCTTTTATTATGGAAGGAAATGACGCCTCTCTCTGTTACAGGATGGACGGATCTGCAGGATAAGCTTCGCTGTGCAGCCAGATCGACTGGAGCTGGGCAAGCCTGACGGAAACGACGGGTGAGACTCTGTTCATGTTTTCTGAGCTTAGAGAGAGCAGACGCTTTTTTTTCCCCGAGCCGCTCGTCTGGGATGTAATTGCACGCCTGTTATGAGGGTTAGGACGTTGTCGATGTTAGTTTGTTGCTTTTTAGTACTTGGGGATTTGCTTTATGATTTTATTTTCTTTTGTTCTCCCTCACACTTACACATGTAGTGAATTTTTAAATAGTATTTTTAGTGGGTGTTTTCTGTAACAATCTGATGGTTGGTCATGTTACGTGAAGCGTTTAGAGATGATGTATGCTCGATACATATTTTTTTAAGAGTGTGTGATAGAATACACTCTGTGCTGAAATTCTTTACGTCCCAGTGGAACGCCGGAATAGCGGTGGTAAAGGTTTTGTGAACAGAAGTTTTACAGCTCAGCGTTAGAGCGATGGGATTTAGGGAGACGGCAGGAGGGAGGAGAAAACCCCTTTGAAAGGTTTTTTTTTTTTAAGTGCATGGTGATATTGCATTGCTGCTCTGGAATGAAATGCCATTGCTTTGCTTCGGGTTGCAGAATGCTGCTCTTACACTACTCCTTTTATAATTTAGTGCATTTTTTTAAAAAGCCAGTGTAATCCATACAGACATCCAGGCTATTGCACCATTTTTGTTTTACTTCCAAACCTAAAATTATCCACGTTTTACTAATTATAAGGCACAGATGGCTCTCCCCGCACTCAGCAGTCATTTTTTCCCCCCGCCCCCTGTACTTTGATTAATGACTTGCAGGCAGTTCTGACATATCCAAGGGTGTTGCCATGCTAGTTAGCCCTCGAATTCTTTCTCCCCCTTCGCTTTCAGACAGAGAAAATTAATATATCCATGCCTGGCATGACCAGGCTGTACTCAATAGTCCCGAAAGTGTGGGGCTGCAATTCATGTAACTGTAATCTCCGGTCTTTTGTTTCCAGTTCAAAGTTGAGCAGTGGCTCAGGGACAGGAAGGACCTCCAGGCCAGGTAGGACTAGTGATCCGCCCTGGTTCCTGTCTGGTTCTGACACTTTGGGCCGGCTGGCAGGCAACACCCTTGGGTAAGTGGCTGGCAGGGGGGCATTCAGAAGCCTGGCAGAAAAATCCTGATGTGTGTAATAATAATTCTTTTCTTTCTTAACCGCCCTCTTAAGCGGAAAGGCTACCAGTACAGTCAGGGTCCTAAAGTAACCTCAAGTGTTTGCAGTATTAACTGAGAAATAAGATGTTTAATGTAAAATACTTATTTAATTTTGTTGTTGGTGTATTGTGAAAGAAATATCAAACTACCCCTTCCTCATGGATCTCATGTAGGAATGCCGATATTTAATCTCTGAGTTGTAAATCGCTGTTAGCTCTATGTAAAAGATGATAAGAAATCTGGTGCCATACATGTAGTAGGTTTTAGAACCAATGAATCTGCCCCAAGATGTGCTGTAGGAACAGGAAGAAGCATTAAGATAAACAGGTGTAGACTGTAGTGGCGCTCTCCGCTATCCCTGACTGATAGCGTATGTGTGTATATCTCTGTACAGGAGTCGCTGGAGTTCAGGAGTTGGCGGAGGTGGCGGTGGCAGCGGGGGCAGTGGTGGTGGAGGGACAGGAGGAGGCGGGGGCAGTGGCGGTGGGGGAGGAGGAGCCAGCGGAGGAGGAGGAGGAGCATCTTCCGGTCGCTCAAGTGCCGCAGCACGTGACTCACGGAGACAGACCCGGGTGATCCGTACAGGCAGAGACAGAGGGTCGGGGCTGCTGGGGAGCCAGCCACAACCCGTCATTCCAGCATCTGTCATTCCTGAAGAGCTCATCTCTCAGGTAACACACACACACACACACACGCAGAGGTTTACAGTGATGGAAGTAGTGGTACATGATCACATGACATTTGCTCATTTGTTAAAGTGTAAAGGAAAGCGAAGGCGTCCGTCTTCCGTAGTCTGATGTGTTTTGTATTATTTTTCAGGCCCAAGTGGTTCTGCAAGGCAAATCAAGGAGCGTCATCATCCGCGAGCTGCAGCGCACCAACCTGGATGTTAACCTGGCCGTGAACAACCTGCTGAGCCGAGATGACGAGGACGGCGACGACGGCGACGACACAGCCAGCGAGTCTTACCTACCTGGAGGTGAAACATCTTAAAGAGAAACTAAACCCCAAATTTATTAAAAGCTAGCATACATCACATACGTCTTTGCACATCAAAATGCTCTGTCGTCATAAGGTTCTTCGTGAAGCAAAAGAAAAGTAATAAGTCCGATATTGTTTCAATATGCGATATTGTCGCGCATGTTTTACGTGTGTAAGCGATGTTAAGTTCGGAAGTAATTTGCATAAACAGCTGATTGAACAGTGGGTTATACCATTTGTCCATGTAAACGAGCCAGTGATTGTCTGATGTATGTAAACGCACGTTTTATGTGTATTTGTGCCTAGCTTGATTTTATTTCGAAGTTCACGAGTTCATTTTTGACTTGTCAGTTTAGTATCTGTATACTGTTATTATTGCCGTTAACGTTTCTTGTATGAACTGAGGGATTCGCGCCCTGTTCTTGCGATTTTGCACTTTTGCGTGAGCAGATAGCATCGCCGGTACACCCTGAACAGTTCACCTGACCACCGCAGGGCAACACACACAATCATTCACACTCACATTCACACCTAGAGGCAATTTGGATCCTTCAGTTAGCCTAGTCCTCTTTAGACTGTGGGAGGAAACCGGAGTACCTGGAGGAAACCCACGCAAGCACAGGAAGAACATGCAAACTCCATAGAGAAACACCTGAGCCCGGGACCTCCTTGCTATGATGTGAGCGTGCTAACCACTGCGCCTCTTGATAAACTTGTATATGCAGCTTGCAGCTATGTGAGGAAATTTACCACAAAAAAAAAAAAAACATCTGACCAATCGGAATTGAGATTTCAGGAGCAGTGTGGTACAAACCCAGTGTACATTCTGACCAATCAGAATTGAGATGTATTCGAATCCAGCTGTGAACAGTGCGCTCTTTTGCAGAAGACCTGATGTCGCTGCTAGATGCCGACATCCACTCCGCACACCCCAGCGTCATCATCGACGCCGATGCCATGTTCTCCGAGGACATCAGCTACTTCGGCTACCCGTCCTTCAGACGCTCATCGCTGTCACGCCTCGGCTCTTCACGAGGTAATGGGCGAAACACGAATGCGCTCTGAGATAAGATCAGGGATTTTACAGTCATGTGAAGTCCATATCAGTGTTGAATGATAGAAATCGGGAAAGAAAAACGTTTAGAAGTGACAAAATCTGTGAATTCGAAGTGAGTTTTTGTGTGTTTTGTTAAAGTCTGGGTGTCGGCATGTGCTTATAAATTGTGTGTTTGTATTCATGACAGTGTTGGTATTATTTAGATTAATGATTCTTACTGGGTGACCTGTTACTCATATGGAAGGAGCTGAACAAGAGCACCCAGAGTGCAAACCTCCACCAAGCTTAGCAATCCCATATTTTCTCTTGGACACACCCCTCATTTTATTTTCTATGGTTTATGTATCGAGTCAATGAGGTCATATTTTCCGTAATGGCGGCCGGCTGGATCCAATTTGAATCCAGGTTGATGCCGCAGCCGTTCGTGACCGGGAGTCCATGGGAGCTAATTGGCCGAGATCTCACTGGAAGAAGGCATACGCTCACCAGCCAATCATGGGCGCCTGTGAGCTCATTCGTATGAGGGGGAGGATAGCGCTTTTCCTCCGAGAGTGTTAGGCCGCCCCCGAATACGCATGTGCAGCAGGTGGTAAAGAGGCGGGTGGCAGCATCGCATGTCGCGAAGGGAGCGTTTTCATGCTTGTGTCCCTCCTAGGTTGGTGGCGGTCGTGTGATCGGGAAGGCAATACTTGATGTGTCGGAATTGAATAAAACTAAATTTAATTTAAGAAAAAAAACCATGAAAAATCCAAAAAAATTGTCATGGTAGCTAGCGAGCATGTTACCACAAAGACTTTGCTGCAGCAGAAGAATTGTTAATCCAAAACTCCTCCCCTAAATCTTAGAACAAGGCCATTAAAACAATCCTGGCAAACCAGATGAAGTTACAAGGTTAGAGGTTTTCATTTTATTTATCAGCACATGCCTACATTTGTATGTGCGTGTGTGTGTGCGTGTGTGTGTGTGTCGTCCACGCCGCTGCATGGTCCCAGACGTTTCCTTTAATGAGCCCTCTGAGAAAGGCCCTGATGTGGGAGATTCTGTAGCCTGAAATCTCTAGAAGTGTCCGTCGGTCTTTACTGGACACCTCCAACAACCAGCCAAACGTGTTCCTGCCAATTAAATCAACATAATACAGCCAGATATCAGTGCAGTCTGGAGGTCTGGACAGTCGCTGTGGTAATCGACCACGAAACAAATGGATCTTATTAAACGGGAGTAGTCGTGGCTGGAGGGAGGAAAAGGTGTCAAGTAAAGATTCGGCAAAGAAAGAACAAGTAGACTCAGGGTATGCCTTTTTTTGATTGACCGTATTTTCCGGATTATAGAACGCACGCTAGTCCTAGCACGCCACTACTTGGGTAGTGCAGTCACGTAGACGTGGCGGCTACTCCAGTACGTACCGGAACAGCTGTGGTAACTTACCATCGCTAAAAATACTCTTCGCCACTAAGCATGGATGAACATGTAGACAGTACAAGATGCCTGAATTATGGGATGTTTAAGTGCGTCAGGAAAGGTGAACACGAACAGCTAGAAGAAAGTCACCACGCAAAGACAATGAATTATTGTCCGGAAAATACGGTCCTGCTCTAATTATTATTATTTTTTAATGTCTTTTGTAGTAAATTAGTACCAAGTTTATTCATCTGTTTCATTACAAGGGTCTTTCCCAGAGAGTGGCTTATGTGTATCCCACTGGTGTGACCCTATTGCATACCAGTTCTCCTTCTTCCCTTAGAGCGCGACTCCGAGCTGCTGCGCGAACGCGAGTCCGTGCTGAGGCTCCGCGAGAGGAGATGGCTGGACGGCGCATCCTTCGACGCGGAGCGCGGCTCCACCAGCCGGGACGGAGAACCGAGCCTGGACAAAAAGAGCGTCCCCCTGCAGAGCCCCGTCACTCTCGGAGAGGAGCTGCAGTGGTGGCCTGATAAGGTGAGACGTGATGAGGAAAACAGTCTGATGAGATTTTTTACGGGATTAAAATATGTGAGGTGTTCCTTTAGTTATGGTCTAGCGGCATTGTCAGGTGGATACGCGTCGAATGTTGCCGCGTATATATTAACATCAGGTCCCGGATTTTATTTTAAGACCACCCACCCCGCACCCCCGGTCTGATGTTTATCCCAAATATGGCTTCAGAGGAACTATTCAGTGTATTGTGATGCACGTTGTGTATCATGAAGACGCCGCCGTTGTTTTCCTCGCTCACTCCTACCTCTTACTGCCTCTGCAGCAGTTATATAACATCCATCCTCCAAATGTGAAGTCGTAAGCATACGTGTTGCTATCATACCGGGAATTTCATCCAGTGTACTTTTTTATTTTAACCCACTGTGTTAGTACTAAGTAACGATGGATTAGTGTATATATATTTAAAAAGCAGGTTTTTATATTAGGACTAGTGCTAGAACAGGATGAATATACCAGATGAAGGAATTCTCCTCTGATGATGTGTTTACTTTCTGTTCATACAGGATGGCGTGAGGTTCGTGAGTATCGGGGCGATGTTCTCCGAGCTCATGGCCGTCAGCTCCAAAGGCGAACTTTATCAGTGGAAATGGAACGAGCCAGAACCTTACAGAAACTCACAAGTAAGTAAGAGCCACATGGGAAATCACAGCTGTTTGGAGGGGAGGCCTGGATGTTCGGAGACGTCTGTAACCGAACAGTGCAGGAGATTTAAATTCTCCTTCCTTTCCTCCTTCCATCCCTCCCTCCTTCCCTCCCTCCCTCCTTCCTTCCCCCTCCTCCCATCTTCCTTCCCCCCCCTTCCTCCCTCCTTCTGCTTTACGTGAGGCGGATGTGCTAACCGCTACTCCACCTTTCCGCCGGACTTTTCAGCTGTCTACATAATGTGTTGTATTGGTTGAAATGGTCTTTACGCTGCAGTGTGAAATGTTACTGTGTATATTTGGGTGCTGATATTTTCCTTTTTTTTTTTTCTCTCCCCCAGAATCCCTCTATTCATCACCCTCGTGTGTCCTTCCTCGGTCTGAGCAATGAGAAGATCACGCTCTTGTCCGCTAACAGTATTCGGGCCACGGTGGCTACGGAGTCCAACAAGGTCAGAGATTTTTCCTGCAGTGTTGAAAAGGTTTGAAATCTACGCAACGGACTAAAGCCGTGTGTGTGTGTAGGTGGCCACATGGGTGGATGACACTCTGAGTTCAGTGGCGTGTAAACTGGAACACGGGGCTCAGACGTTCCCGGAGCTGCAGGGTGAACGTATCGTGTCTCTACACTGCTGCTCTCTGTACTCCTGCGCTCAGCTCGAGACCAGCCTCTACTGGTGGTTCGTCACTCGTTCCAGTCACCATCACACCCTCTCGCTGTCATGTTTCCTAACTTTTTCTTTACTTCGTCCTTGCTGTTGTTTCCTAACATTTTTATATCGTCTGATCCTTTCTTTCTATCTCCCCTTCTTTATTTCTATGCCCCCCCCTTCTTTATTTCTTTCAAGCCTTTATGGTTTTCTTTTCCTCCTCCAGTGTCATCCTTTCTTTTACTTTTTATTTTATTTCGTTCTCTTTTTTGGTTTTTCTCTTCTTTCTCTGTTTCTTTGAAATTTTTTCTTTCGTATTAGCTCTCGCGTGTAAATAAAGAGCTGTAAGGATTCGCGTGCCAGAAGCCAAGTCGTCGTCTACATCTTTTACTTGATACTGCTTGAAACCGCCAAGTGGATTTCTTTCAAATTTTAGAGAATGCGCTGAAAAGCTTAAGGGGAAATTTTGTAATTTTATTCACTAATTAAAAAAATAAAAAAAGTAGAAATTGTTTTTTTTTTTTTTATTAAATGCAAAAGGAAAATGAAAAAAAAAAAAAAATCACCGCTATGATTATTCTGTGACAACCGCTGCTCAGAATTTGCTCAAATCAACATTTGAGCATTTGACAGGATATATATCCATATGAGCGCTACACCTCTCTGTCCATCTTTTTTTTTTTTACATCTTAATCTTAAGTACGGTCGCACCTATCTTGGCCAACTCTGGGCGAAGGCGGGGTACACCCTGAACAGGTCGCTAGACCATTGCAGGGCAAACACACACACAAATCTATTCACTCTCACACCTAGGGGTGATTTTTAGCACCCACTTAGCCTACTGTGCATGTCTTTGGACTGCGGGAAGAAACCGGAGTACCCTGCGGAAACCCCATACAAGCACAGGGAGAACATGCAAACTCCACACTGAAACGCCTGAGCCCGGGAATCGAACCCAGGACCTTCTTGCTGTGAGGCAGACGGTTCTAATAACTTCGCCACCATGCTGCCTGTTTTTATGTACTATTTATTTATTCTTGTAGAATTTTTTTGCATCATGTCTCTTTCCTTCTTTTTTTAATTTTTTTTATTTTTGTTTCTTTGACTTTTTTCTTTTCTTTTTCTTTTTTCCCCCCCTCCTTTTCCTTTTCATACCCCCCCAACCTGACCAGTTCCTGTCCACTGGAATTAATGCTTCCACCTAAGAATACATTTCGATAGTGGAGCATTATTCATCCTTCCTACATCTTCCGTTTCTTTTCTTCCTTCTGTTCCTTTTTGTCGGCCTGCGTTTGCGCCACACAGCAGTGTTGGACACTCGGGGATCCGAGCTAAAGCCGTGTGTAACTGCTGCCTCTTCTCTGCAGGGGCGTCGTGCCTTTCAGCCAACGCAAAAAGATGCTTGAAAAGGCCAGGGCTAAGAACAAGAAACCCAAATCCAGCGCGGGAATCGCCTCCATTCCCAACATTACAGTGGGCACTCAGGTATGAAAGAGGCACTACATACCGATTTGGGGAAATTAGATGTTGGCACTAGAGCTGTTTGATACTGTCGAATCCTGTACGTCTGCTGATTAATCCCCCTCCTTTGTGCTCCGTAGGTGTGTTTGAGGAACAATCCCCTGTATCACGCAGGCGCCGTGGCCTTCTCGGTGAATGCCGGCGTCCCCAAGGTGGGCGTCCTGCTCGAGTCGGTGTGGAACATGAACGACAGCTGCCGCTTCCAGCTCCGCTCCCCTGAAAGCCTGAAGAGCATGGAGAAGAGCGCCAAGGCTCAGGAGACCAAGTACGACCCGCGATACGATAATGTTATTTCACTAACCTCAGTGTTGCTGAAGTCTGGACAAACTCGCGTCCTGTTTGGGGTTTTGATGGTTCTGTTTGTTCAACAGGGCGGAGATCAAACCCGAAATGGTCAAAACAGAGATGGGTCCCCCGCCGTCTCCGGCCTCTACGTGCAGCGATACCTCCTCTATCGCCAGCAGTGCCTCTTTGCCTTATAGTACGTACTCCGACTCGCAGGTTGTGTGTCCAAAACAATTTGTTTTATGTCTACTTATCAGAATACAGAAAGCCCCACCCCTCCATTAGGAAAGATGAGATGAGGACACCAAGGGGAATTTAGAGATGTTGGCGTGATGTGGTCCTGTCCACAGACACCCTGACATTCTACCAATTAGCATTGACTTCTTTCCTGGTTATATCCATACTCTTTCTATTTCCTGTTCTTTATAAAGCACTTGGTAGGAAGGCTGAGAGTAGTGCTAGTTAGGGTGCTGGGCTCATGATCGAGAGGTTGCGGGTTCAAATCTCAGTTGGACCCCCATCGTGCAAAGACCACCTGGGCAAGTTCTTAACCAGAAGAGTTCCTCCTGTCCATCCAGCGGTATAAATGGGTACTTGGAAGGTAACCTGCGATGGACTGGAGTTTCACGCTGCAGAGACCGAGATAATCTCCTGCCGTGATGGGGCACTACACTCAGGTGTAAAAAGCCCAGGAGAATTAAAGAGTAGAAATCAGTAGTAAATGTGAAAATGTTTATTATTGGCAGGTATTTAGCTCATCTAGCCATAGGATCGCTGAGCTGATGCCATGGCGATGGGACATCTGTCCGGTGTCCATCCACAATTTTCACTGCTTCTCCCTTATTTCTTGCCTTATTCTGATTGTTTGTTTTATCTGATACGGCAATGGTGTGTCCTTTTACAATTCTACACAGAGTTTGGGAATCCAATAATTATGCAAATGTTTCAAAATCACGAAAAGTGCTGCTTCTCCTTTATTTCTTAAACTGTTTGAATTCTGTTTGATAGAGTTAGGTGGGCTGTAACAGTGCTCAGCTCCATGCATCCTTCTGTTCACTTCCATTCCTACAGGGCTTAAACACCCCCCCACCACCCCACCCCCGTTTCTTTCTTTTACGTGTTTACTCTCAAAAATACATTCATCACATACAGTACAACGCAAATAATTATAATCCTGTGATGCTCGTCCCTATAAATATTCAGTCAAAATCCTGTACTAGCTGAAGATGATGTCAGTGACGTTCTGTTAAAGAAAGGTCACGTGAAGGAGCGTGTCTTTCGCTATTGTGTGGAACTAAGGTGTGTCATTTAAAAAAAAAAAAGTGTCCTAGCGCTTTAAGAATATATTAGAATGTTTTCGATAAGGTGCAAAGCAGCACTGTGATTTTCGTGTTACAGAAAGTATTCATATATTAATTAGTCATTTATCCAACTGGCCTTCTCAAAACCAGCTACATATTTAAAAATACCAAATAAACTAATAAAAACACTAAAAGGAGAAACATGGGCTGTGTTCCAGTACTTAGTATGGACTGATGGTGGTTCAGTACCTACTGTTGGCCCTCTTTTCTACTGTAGTACACTCTGGTAGCGTGCAAGCGAAAACTACTAGGCACAAAGCTCGGACCAAAGCTTCCGGCCACCATTTGTTTCCCATAATTTTTCCCGAGGCACCCGATCTTCGGATATCGAGTGTCTCCTGGTGAATTCTGGGATACCGTTAAGTGTGGTATGGTACCTTTACATACTTGGGGTTCAGGTTGACATCCAGGTAACTTTTGAAGTATTCAGACGCAGCAACAGTAAGGGAAAAAGAGAGGGAAGATGAGCTGGTTTTGCCGGAGGCTGTAATTAACGTGCTCTCTCACGTGTCCTTCGCTGTGCTGCAGAGCGGAGGCGCTCCACACCGGCGCCAAAAGAGGAGGAGAAGGTCAACGAAGAGCAGTGGCCTCTGCGCGAGGTCGTGTTCGTGGAGGATGTTAAAAATGTCCCCGTCGGGAAGGTAGGTGATGCTGCAGGATCGATGATGTGGAGGCTAAATATAGGAATAAGCACCGTGACAGCATGACTTGTGTTAATTATAATATTCGTTAATAATTTGGAAGTATTTTGGAGAAAAAGGCAGAGATTTTTCAGGACTTTCTGATGTTTGTTACATTTTCTGGGCGGCACAGTGGTGTAGGAGTTAGCATGTTATCCCAGAGCTTGAGCGGGTTTCCTCCGGGTACTCCGGTTTCCTCCCACAGTCCAACGGCATGCACTTTAGGCTAATTGCTTGTTCCAAATTGCCCCCAAGTGTGAGTGTTAATGGTTGTGTGTGTTGGCCCTGCGATGGTCTGGCGAGCTGTATAGGGTGTGTGCACCCTCTTAATTTTCTTACTTTACTTACCTAAACTTATTCAGTTTCTCAAGTTCATAGAAGTCAAATCAAGTTAATTTTGTTATAACCTTTGAATAGTTGTGTAGTAAATGAATTAGTGTGTGCTGTATATCCAGTCACTGAATTTCTATACATTTTGTGATGGTCTTGTGTGTACTGTGCATGTAGCTCATGGAATACTGTGACCTGTTTTGCTCCTGTTCTTGTGTACGTGTTTGTGTTTTCTCTCATGTTGACGCCACGTTCGCAACAAATCTCTCTTTTGAACTCAAGGTGCTAAAAGTCGATGGTGCATATGTTGCTGTGAAATTTCCAGGGACGTCGAGCAGCGTGAGCAGCCAGAGCGCAGCTCCCACTGACTCTGACCCGTCCTCACTCCTGCAGGACTGCAGGCTGCTCCGAATCGATGAGCTACAGGTACCTTGTGTGTGTATATGTGTATACACTGCCTTGCAAAAGTATTCACCCCCTTGGCTTTTTACCTGTTTTGTTACGTTACAGCCTGTAATTTTAATGTTTTTTTTAATCTGATGGATCTGCACAAAATCGTCTAAGTTGATGAAGTGAAATGAGAAAAATATATATTAAAAGTTTTTTTTAATAAAAATCAGAAAATTGCAATGTGCGTATGTATTCAACCACTTTGCAATGAAGCCCCTCAAAAGTTAGACAAGTCACATAATTAGTGAAATAAAGTCCACCTCTGTGCAATCTAAGTGTCACATGGTCTGTCAGTATAAACACACGTTTTCTGAATGGCCCCAGAGGCTGCAACACCACTAGGCAATAGGCATCACACCATGAAGGCCAAGGAGCTTTATAAAAATTCAAAATTATTTTTTATATATTTTCTCATTTCACTTCACCGACTTAGACTATTTTGTGCAGATCCATCGCATAAAATTAAAATTAAAAAACATGTAAATTACAGTTTGGAACGTAACAAAACAGGTAAAAAGCCAAGTGAATACTTTTGCAAGGCAGTGTATGTATATATCTCTGTGTGTGTATGTGTATGTATATGGTATATATGTGTGTGTGTGTGTATACGTATATATACAGGCATACAGACAGTTTGTGCGTGTGCTTGTTTGGAATGGATGTGCCGGTGCTTAACGTCGTCTTTTTTTTGTTCTTTAACAGGTTGTTAAAACTGGTGGAACTCCTAAAGTTCCAGACTGTTTTCAGCGCACACCGAAAAAACTATGTATTCCAGAGAAAGCTGAAATTTTAGCTGTAAATGTTGACTCCAAAGGCAAGTAACACAAATTTTTTTTTTATTTATTTATTTATTTTTTTTTTTAAGTAGACCAACATTGATTTCAGTGATGTGATTTAGAGCATGCTAATGTTTGCACCATTTAATCAATAATTCGTATTACAGCTGAAAGCTTGTTTCAGAGCAATATTTGTCCCACCGTGTCTTTGCTTAGTGTAATAAAAGCAGCACTGAGAAAGTTAATAGGGGGCTCTAGATCTGCCATGCGGGGCAAATCAGTAACTGCAGTTCCCTGAGACCAGCATTATTCGTCAGCTTTAACGTTAGCAAATCAAGTAGTTGTCAGATAATGAGGTACATTTTCTGAACAGTTAAAGTTAGGGTTGGTATTTTTTTTAGCTTAATACATAAACTTTTATATTCGTTATATTGATCTTTATACCCTGACAGTGATCAGTAACTTATGAGATCTGAAAAGGGTCCAAAGAAATCCTTCATGCTGACCAATCACTTCCTCGTGGCCCTCTGGGAAATATAATAATATTCAATAAAATTCTCCCATGTCTCTTCGCTCCTTTGTGACCCTACCGTCCATGAACCTGCTGTCAGATAATATGTTTGGGGGGCATAGCTTCAGAAGGGCCTCCGAGAGCAGCGGAGGGTTCAGCCGACACCCTGAAGAGGTGCTACTTTGAAATTTGGCTAGCTTTTCAGATTACCAACCTCAGCTTTAAAGCACATGGTTATATTTTATTACATTGTTCTCAGTAATGTGTTAAAAGCTTTTGAAATCAACCCAGTCAGAAGAGGTGTGGCCATATAAAGCCGTGGCCATTACTCATTTGATTACTTATTACATACTACATTTATTGTTATTATTATATACTACATTATTATGGACCACTGTATTATTGATCAATTTATAATATTTAGGAATTAGGGAATATTTATTCTGCATGGCTTGTTAACTGAGTGTTCGCATCTTCATTTAATGTGAATTCGTGTCTTCATCAGTTGGTTGTCTGTGTTTGTGTGTCCAACATAGGAGTCCATGCTGTTCTCAAAACAGGAAGTTGGGTTCGATACTGTATATTTGACTTGGCTACCGGCAAAGCCGAGCAAGAGAATCATTTCCCGACGAGTAACCTGGCCTTTCTGGGCCAGAATGAGCGTAATGTGGCCATCTTCACCGCTGGGCAGGTAAAGAGCTTTATTAATGGAGTGTTATTAAAATCCGTGTGCCATGGTATCGAATATGATTAACACAAGCCAAGGTGAAGGTCAAGCCGAAATCCAACGACTAGGAATACAAATCATTAGAGAATATTCAAATCACATTAAAAGTCTTGTAGGTGTGAATTAAATGAGAGTCGGAACAAATGGAACACTTGAAGGTCTGAGATTTGTAATAGCTTTTATTGCGGCTGGTGTATTGAAGCGCGTGCACGATCTGTTACTTCTGTCTGTCACTATTGGTTTTCCCCCCTTTTGCTTAATTTTTGAATTGTGTTGTGTACAGGAGAGCCCCATCATCCTGCGGGACGGCAATGGCACTCTTTACCCAATGGCCAAAGACTGTACTGGTGGCATCCGAGACCCTGATTGGCTGGATCTGCCACCTATCGCAAGTTTGGGAATCGGAGTTCACTCGCTTGCCAACCTGCCTAATAACTCCACAATCAAAAAGAAAGCTGCCGTCATCATTATGGCAGTAGAGGTACGTGCTGTGTGTGTGTGTGTGTGTGTGTGTGTGTGTGTGTGTGTGTGTGTGTGTGTGTGTGGCTAATTGGGCTCTTAAACTTTCCATTTTGTATGCATTTATGTACATTTCAGAAGCAGACCTTGATGCAGCATGTGTTGCGCTGCGATTACGAAGCATGCCGGCAGTACCTGGTGGGTTTAGAGCAGGCCGTGCTCTTAGAACAGAACCCTCACGCTCTCGGCACTCTGCTCGGTCACCGGTGCGACGGAAACAGGAACCTCCTGCACGCCTGTGTCTCGGTCTGCTTCCCCATCAGCAACAAGGAGACCAAAGAAGAGGAAGGTCAGTTAAATGAATCAGTATGCGAGAGTAGGATGACGAGAAAGTTATAAATGAATTAAAATTCCGAAGCCCTGTGCCGTGTTTCAGAAGCCGAACGCTCAGAGAGGAACACGTTCGCCGAAAGGCTGTCTGCAGTCGAAGCCATCGCCAACGCCATCTCTGTGGTGTCCAGTAATAGCTCGGGGAACAGGACCGGATCGTCCAGCAGTCGCAGGTAAAGGGGGAGGAGACTGTGCTCCATTATAAGTGTATGAAATATGAATTAATGTTGTTTTTTTTTTTTTTTTTTTTTTTTTTTTTTTTTTTTTTGGTTTGGCAACTTGTGACATCACAGCTGTCATATTTCAATGAAATGGTTCTCACATTCTTATTCGATCTTTTTTTGTAGTCTCCGCCTCCGAGAGATGATGAGGCGTTCACTCCGAGCTGCCTCGATGAGCCGCCACGAATCGGGCCCGTCCTCCAGTGACCACCAGGACCCGGTGTCTCCACCCATCGCCCCGCCTAGCTGGGTGCCGGACCCTCCGCCCATGGATCCTGGTATGCTGGTTCACACAGTCCGTCAGTATTGTGCTCAGTGATGACCCCAGGAGGGTCTAACACAGGTCTCCACAGTCTCTAACCTCCTACTAATCCCTCTCCTCTGATAGACGGTGACATTGATTTCATCCTGGCCCCTGCAGTCGGATCGCTCACTACGGCGTCCTCGGGCCCCAGTCAAGGTCCGAGTACATCCACAATCCCGGGTGAGACAGGATGTCAGTGTTTAGTGCTTTCGGGTTTTGTTAAGGACGCAACCCTGTGGCATGCTTAAAAAAAAAAAAAGAGGCGTGGCTCTGAAAATATTGTTGTTACATCACGGCGTAGCAATCTGCTAGGAATATAACTGTTCTGAATACTGCTATTCTATTCTAATGTAACTATTCTTGTAGGCCCGTCTTCCGAGGCATCCGTGGTGGAAAGCAAAGACCGCAAGGCCAACGCTCACCTAATTCTCAAGCTGATGTGTGACAGCGTCATCCTCAGACCTCATCTCCGGGAACTGCTTTCTGCAAAGTATATCTGTCTTTTTTTTTTCTTTTTTTTTTTTCCCTTCCCTCCCCCTTCAGCATAGAATCTGTTAACTTTACCGTGTGTACTGTTTACTTAGCGTCAGTGGCACAAAAGTAAAACCTGAGTGCTTCAAAAATAGGGCAGGGGTGGGTCAGTGGATAAGGCTCTGGATTACTGATCGGAGGGGTCAGGGGTTCAAGCTCCAGTGTCACCAATGTACCACTGCTGGGCCCCTGAGCAAGGCCCTTAACTCCCATCTGCTCAGTTGTGTAAATGAGATGAAAATGTACGCCGTTCTGGATAAGAGCGCCTGCCAAATGCTGTAAACGTCAATCTAAATAAGAGTTTTATAAATGCTAGTTAATTAATATTTAATTCTAAATAATAAATAGCCGTGCGCCTGTTCAATTTTGTCTTGAATGCTTATGGATGCGAGGCTGAGAAAGGCATCTGTATGTGTGTATTGCTATGCAGGGACGCACGAGGCATGACTCCTTTTATGCTAGCTGTCAGTGGGAGGGCGTACCCTGCAGCCATTACTGTCCTGGAGGCAGCCCAAAAAATAGCCAAGGGTGAGTGAGGTTTTTCAATTTTTTTAGAATGTTGTTGTTTGTTATTGAGCTTCATGGCTCTTGTTTTGTGACCTGCAGGAGAGGCCAGCATTGGGGACAAGGATGACGTGAACTCTGTGTTTATGGAAATGATCTGTCCCGCGGGGACAAACCCCGACGACTCGCCGCTCTACGTGCTGTGCTGTAACGACACCTGCAGCTTCACGTGGACAGGAGCGGAGCACATCAACCAGGTGAACACAACCCGGACAGTGTTGAACAGGGCGCCGACGAGAGAGAAAGTGAAACATGCACACATGCATGTGCGATGCACTGTTTTCTTTTTTTTTTTTTTTATCTTATTTACGCGAGTGTGCAGGATTTATTTAAAAATGTCGAAATGAGCACACCAGCCATGTGCCGGACCTTAATGGGTGGTGTTTTACACTCTCTCTCTCTCTCTCTCTCTCTCTCTCTCTCTCTGTGTGTAGGACATCTTTGAGTGCAGGACATGTGGTTTGCTGGATTCTCTGTGTTGCTGCACCGAGTGCGCCAGAGTTTGCCACAAAGGCCACGACTGCAAGTGAGTACACGCTTTTATTCTTCCAGACGTCTATATGAGACGAGGCAGGTTTAGTCCTTATTGGGCTTCGGAGTGTGTGTGTGGTTCTGAAAATGACTATTGGGTCTGAGAGTGTCTTTAGTGCAGACAGGTTCATTGAATATGAGCATGTTGCTGCATATTTGTCGGTGTACATGTATTCTTTAATTATGATACAGCTGTTAATGTGTGTGTGTGTGTGTTTAGGCTAAAGAGAACATCTCCCACTGCGTACTGTGACTGCTGGGAGAAGTGCAAGTGCAAAACCCTGATCGCCGGGCAGAAAGCAGCACGACTGGACCTGCTCTATAGGCTTCTGACCACCACTAACCTAGTGACAAGTCCCAACAGCAGGTGTGTTAATGATCCCGCAGTGACATCACGTCTGTTAAACAATCAGCTCACTTTTTAAACTTGTGGCACTGAGAGAGGGGGTTTAAAGTGAAACCTCTTTAAAGATTTTTGGATTTTGAATCCGCACATGTACAAAAGCATGGGCCGCCACATTGGAGCTCAGTTGGGAGTGAAGTGCTTTGCTCATAGACACTTCAGCTATGAAGGACCCTTCGGTCCTAAAGCTGCTTCTCTAACCATTATGCCACGGTTGCCCCAAATACTTGATAAATCACAGGTTTATACGAACCTCTTTGTTCTCTTATGTTATTTCTTTGTACTTTTTAATATTTTAAAGGTCGAGTCTTACATAAAATATTTAGTCATGTTTTTGTTGCTAATAGTTCATGGTGAGTAAATAAATCAAACCTTTCAGTCCCAACATTAATCACAGCTGTGTGTACTGTGATATTTGAGTTCAGTTTTGTGTTTCCCGGCTCCTTAATGCCCACAGCTGCCAAACAGACGCGTCTAGGGTGAAGTCAGGTCACGTGGTACGTGAAACGTCACACACAGGACTCGTGCGGAAGTGTAAACATGTCCAGTATGACTGAAAACGGTCCTCATTCGCGAAAAAAGGGGGAAAACTGGAGACGTGCGCTCAGTGGCATTTTGTAGCAAGTAAACCAAGGATGGAGTAAGCCTGCGTAAAGTTCTCACGAGAGGACCGGATCCCGGTGAGACACTTGTTCCCTGAATAACAACCACGGCGTTCGGGCGAGCTGGGAACTGACTCCGAGAAGACTCGATTCACTGATTCAGATATACATACAGTGTATATATAAAGGCTTCGGCGTCGATTCCACCCCATTTGACTTAACGACTCACATGTTCCAGAAGCGTCTTTTACATTAATAAGAAATCTTAAGGTTAGTTAATATTTCATGGATGATT
>JBCNYH010000004.1:4212741-4225963 GCA_039654325.1 Tandanus tandanus
ATTGTAATGAGCTGCACCCTGCATTTATACATGCATCTAAAATAATAATAATAAAAAGTTTCATATATATAATATATTCATTGTACTGTGCCATATTTATGTAGATAGTAATTTTTATCGATGCTTGAGTAGATTTAAATATGCTGTATATTTATACACAGTGGTGCTACGTGATATATTTACATATGTTGGTATGTTTATAATTAAGTTACACAATATGGGGCTGAAATCTGATCACAGACGATGCTCACCATGCAGAGTTTCCGAGTCGCTCTTCCCCGTCATCTCAATCCTCTTCACTGGAAGATGACCCCAAACCTTCCCCCAAGGGTTCATATGCGAATAAAACATTCCCTAAATCATGTTCATCAATGTCAGGTTCACTGACATCGCTCCAAATGTCGCCAAATCGACTGGAAACTGACGAGGACTCCGAGGCTGACATGCTTGCATGTTGTAATCAAACCCACATGACCCGTTTCTGATGTAGCAGATCACGTGACCACGCCATGATCTATTTGTTGCGTTTTGGAGGGCTTGATGCTGCTCGCTCAAAAAAAAAAAAAAACCTGATTTATTTTTTTGTTATCTACATACTTTCTTGTCCTAATGATTTCAACATGCCTAGCAGATAAGATTTAACATATTTAAGCAAACTCGTGTCCCACATAAGACTCGAACTTTAAGTTGTCAGAAGTCTTCAGGGCGGACGGGTTTGTGGCTTCTGAGTAATAGAATATTTTGGGGGGGAAAGGAGAGGCGGGTGATGGAACTAATGTAACTAAAGTGGTTATATGCGAGCGATAGCAGGAACTGATGTTTTACAGATGTTCCACAATATTAAATATAACTATAAATAAATAAAAGTATGGTGTGTGTGTGTGTGTGCAAAAGGAACAATGGTTTGGTACCTACTGTTTTTGGAAAAATAATTAATTTCAGTGGGACGCATCACATTACCTCATTATTATTGTTATTTATTTATTTATTTTTAAATGGCCAGGCAGTGTATTTCACGTCATCCCACTGGTGAAATGTACGCTGCACGTCTCAAACCCCCCTGTGCTTACAATAGAAATAAAATTCAAAATTCGATTATTTGATATTCTTCTTTTCTCTATCCCTCTTCTTTGATTTTCCCCTCCTTCTGCTATCTCTCTCTCTCTGTCCCTGCAGGGGTGAGCACATTTTGCTGTTCCTGGTGCAGACCGTCGCACGGCAGAGTGTGGAGCACTGTCAGTACAGGCCTCCCCGTATCAGAGAAGACAGGAACCGCAAGGCTGTTAACGCAGAAGGTATCCACAAACTCACAATACAATACTCAAAACAAAACTGTTTTTTTTTTGTTGTTATTTTTTATAAAAAACATTTTTAATATAAATTGGGTGGCTCAGCCTTCCCAGAATCCAGTTCACTACTACGTGCTAGCTCACTGTGCCTCAGAGTCATATTTAGGACGTCCACCTCATAGGAAGAAGGTCCTGGGTTCGAGTCCTGGGCCTGGGTGTTTCAGTGTGGAGCTTGCATGTTGTCCCCATGCTTGTGTGAGTTACCTCCGGGTACCCCGGATTCCTCCCACAGTCCAAAGGCATGCACATTAGAATGAATGGCTGCTTTATATTGCCCCTGAGTGTGAGTGTGAATGGTTGTGTGTGTGTGAGTGTTGGCCCTGCGATGGTCTTTCGAACTGTTAGGGCGTACACCACCTTCACCCAGTGTTGGCTGAGATAGGCGCCAGCCTTCCTGCGACCCCAGTAGGATTAAGTGGTTCGGGAAATGAGTGAGAGATGGTCGGGGGTCTATTAGGGTTTATTCCAGTGGAATACCTATACGAAAACAGAACAGATACTAAATAATATTAAAAAAATCTTTAGTTTCACCTTAGAGTTTAAAAATCTGTGGTGTGCGGTGTCGCCTGACGTTGCAGATTGTGTTTCCTAACAGTGTGGGGTGTTAGGACAGGCAGAAAAGTGGTTATATACTGGCGCAAAGGATTCTGGGTAGACTGTTACATAATTAAAATTAAACCAAAGTACTAAACTAGGATGTAGTGATGATGGATTAACAACTGGGAACAAAAGTAAATTGTTGATTTAATTTAATCCAGAGTTTCATGATTCTCTCTCTCGCTCTCTCTCTGCATAGACTCAGACATGCCTGACCATGACCTCGAGCCTCCACGCTTCGCTCACATGGCTCTAGAGCGTGTGCTGCAGGACTGGAACGCCCTTAAGTGCATGATTATGTTTGGCTCACAGGAAAACAAAGATCCGTAAGTGTCTCTTCTCTCCCAGAACCTCTACCTGTCACATGGTAACACTCTGACACATACTAACGAAACATTTTTAATTGTTTTAATAATAAATCTCAGCTGTAGGCGTGTTGCGTGAAGCTGAAAATGATAGCTTAACATCCCAAAAAACAACCATGTCAGTCAGAAAAGGGGGATTTTACAGTGTGTGATTTCGTGATATATAGTGGCATCTAGTGGTGCGGTTCCAGATTGCAACCAACTGAAATTTTTATTCAAGCATGTGCAAGATGGCAGCCTCCGTGAGATGGGACCTGCTTCCCATCTAGATAAAAACAGCTTATTCTCAGATTTTTAAATATGCTTATGGATAAATTAAAACTTCTTAATTGATGATATACTCAATCTCTGATAATTAGTGTTTTAAAAAAAAGTTACACACCGTACCTTTAACTTACAATTAAAATACAATAAAATGTCGTAGGAAAAAGCCAGTCCAGAGAGTTGAGGCTAGTGGTGTGGTGATTAGGGTACTTGGATTATGACCGAGAGGTTATGGGTTTGAATCCCTGTTAGACCCCTCTGTGCTACGAGGCCTGGGCATGGTGCCTCTGTCCACCCAGCAGTATAAATGGGTACCAGTAAAAATACTGGGAAGGACTAGCGTCTCATCCAGAAGGAGTTGAACTCTAAATTCACGGTACAGAAGCGGGGATAAGCTCCAGCTGTGATGAGCCGCTAGACTCGGGTGTAAAAAGCATTATTGTATTTTTCCCGATGGATAGATTACAGATGAAGGAATGTATTTATGACTAAAATGGTGTTCAGGTCTCACTTTCGTCCTAAATATCCCGTTTGCGTCCGTTTTGTAGACTGAGTGCGAGCAGCCGGATCGCTCATCTCTTGCCGGAGGAACAGATGTACCTGAACCAGCAGAGTGGTACAATCAGGCTGGACTGCTTCACTCACTGCCTCATCGTCAAGTGTAATCCAGACCTCCCTGTGAGTCTCACACACAAATAACTTTGCACCCATTATGGCCCAGGCTTTGCAGGAGTAGCACATGGCCTTGGTTGTGAGATATCGTGTATATCATGCTGTAAGATCAGAAGAATCTGACTGATTAATGATCTCGTGTGTTGTACAGTTTATCGACACACTGCTGGGAACACTGGTGAAGGAACTGCAGAACAAATACACCCCAGGTCGCAGGGAAGAGGCCATCTGCGTCACGCGACGCTTCCTGCGTTCAGTCGCCAGGGTTTTCGTCATCCTTAGTGTAGAGATGGCTTCATCCAAGAAGAAAAAGTAAGGGGATAAAGTTGATGGAAGTAATATTCTTAAAATTATAGTAGATAGAAACATTTTACAAGGTCTCAAACTGTTTCTCATCACATGCCTACTTCTTCTTCTTCATCCTGCAGTAACTTCGTCCCGCAGCCCATAGGGAAGTGCAGGCGTGTGTTCCAGGCGCTGCTGCCTTACGCCGTTGAGGAGTTGTGTAACGTAGCCGAGTCTCTGATCGTGCCGGTGCGCATGGGCATCGCCAGACCGACGGCACCGTTTACACTGGCCAGCACAAGCATCGACGCCGTGCAGGGCAGCGAGGAGCTTTTCTCTGTGGAGCCGTTACCCCCGCGGCCCTCACCCGATCAGTCCAACAAGTGGGTCTCTCTCTCCCCCTAACACACACACACACACACACACACACACACACAATGATAGTGTCAACATGTTTAAGGTAACCGTGTTTCACTCTGTTTGTTCTCCAGTTCCAGCCAATCAGCTTCCTCTTACATCATCAGAAACCCTCAGCCACGGCGCAGCAGCCAATCACAGACGGCACGGGGACGAGACGAAGAACAGGACGACATCGTGTCTGCTGATGTCGAGGAGGTCAGGCGCTCATCCATAAACTACACACACATTTTATTTATTTTTTTTATGCACCACAGTACGTTTTGTACTAATAACCGATCTCGGGCGTGTCCAGGTGGAGGTTGTAGAGGGGGTCGCTGGGGAGGAAGATCACCACGACGACCAGGAGGAGCAGGGGGAAGAGCCTGCAGAAGCTGAGGGACAGCACGATGAACATGATGAGGATGGTAAAGATCTGATGTTCAGCGCATGCACCCATAAGGCATACGTGGCTGTTCGGTCGTTCTTATCACACCTCTTTTCAGGAAGCGACATGGAGCTCGATCTGTTAGCCGCCGCCGAGACGGAGAGCGACAGCGAGAGTAACCATAGCAACCAGGACAACGCAAGCGGGCGCCGCAGTGTCGTCACGGCGGCCACGGCGGGTTCTGAAGCAGGTACCAAACGCAAATGTGAACGAAACCAATGGGAAGTTAGCATGACGTGAATTTTATTACGCTAACTGGCGCCTGGATTTTTTGATGACATATTAGATGCATTATAATAATAATAACCATTGACCTTGAACGCACATCTTGAGATAGTGGGCGAAAATTTGTCTACTGATTGTTCCTTTGTGTTCATATTATTTTCTTAAGGGTGGTTTACTGCTTTAGGCTTTTTTTTCCCACCTGATAGAATTTTATTTATTTTTTCCTATTATGAAGCACAAGCATTTATTAGTGTTTAGTTCAATGGACACTTTCTCATTTACAGGAAGTAGGGTGTCCCTGGCATTTCCTTTGTTTGGTATGAGCTCCTCTTTCCTATGTTGCGTTTATTAAACCCCCCCTCTCGGGTCCAGTATGAAGTGTGCGCACCATTTTATCTTCCGAAAGATCACAGAAACATCGTTTCCGCACAACCTGATTGGACTGTCGAGCATGTAACGTTCAGTCAGGAAGTGCTGAAACAGAACCACTCAGCTGTTCCTAACAACAAAACCATATTAAAGCTAATTTTGCTGTAATTTCCAGGCTATAAGCCGAACAGTATAACGCAAGACACATGTTCATTAAGTTACCAGGCATTTTAAAAAATAAGACGTCCTGGAGTGATCATCTGAAATGAAGTGTTATATTTATCTTTAATGGAGACGATGGCACTTGTTCATCTCTGTATTAAAATCTGTCTGCAAAACCTTACCCTGATAGCCACCATTTCAGCAATTTTATTGGTGATTATTTGAAAACTGAATCTCAGAGTGATGACATCATCAATACTCAGGTTAACATTGAGGAGCTTGGCTTTAATCGTCATTTCTTTCAGTATTTCAGATGTTTGTGCTTAAATATATGAATCCCGGTGCATGTCTAGGAAACGATGGGCTCCCGAGTGGTGCACCGACAAGGTTGAATCAGGGATGATGCCGCAGCCATCCGCGACCGGGAGTCCACACGGGGGGTTAATTGGCTAAGCTCTCATGGGAGGGGAGGATGGCATACACTCACTTCCCTTTCACTCACCAGTCAATCATGGCCATCTTTGAGCTCAATCGTATGCATGAATATGCATGCACAGCAGTTTGTGAAGATGTGGGTGGCAGCAGAGTGTGTGATAAACGGGGAAAGTGCATTCCTACGCCTCTCCCAGGTTAGAGGCAGTACTTGACGGGTGGGAATTAGTTATGAGAAAATTAGGGAGGAAAAATGGGGGAAATCAGTCAGTAAGTGGCGTGAATCTATCAGGATCCTATGCCTGTTTATGTTCACGTGGGCCTTGATGACGATGACGACCTCATTCTGAGACTCCCTATATAATCGTTAAAACGGAAGCTATCCACCTAAAATTTTGCACATGAAAAGAAAGTAATCTAGAGATTTAAACGGTATGAACCTTTTAAAATAGAGTTTAATATGATTAAAGCTTTGCTTATAGTCTGGAAAGCAGTAAATAACATACAACTAACTATTAATGATATTTTGAATCTTGCTGCAAGTACAGAACATTTCTGTGTGGGACTTTAAAGCAGAATCTTTAAAGCGGTTGCTGCTGCGTTGTGTACTAATAATGTTTAAGTGTGTTTTAATTTTAACGATTAACTGCCTAATGTTCTGATTTGAAGAATGCCGCTCTAACAAACCCTTTGACACACATTCTTTCGAGCCTTTTTTGATGTCTGCATTGTGTAATTTTTGATGTTTATTGCTAACACGGGACACACCTGTCTGAAGTGTTCTGGTTTTATTCGTGTTTTGGGTTTTCTCTGCTGCAAAAAAAGCAAAATTCGAAAAAAGAAAAAAAACAAAAAAACACTAGTTAATATGGTGAAGCTTGAACCGGATTTCTGTCCTGAAGGTGCCAGCAGCGTGCCTGCCTTCTTCTCCGAGGACGACTCCCAGTCGAACGACTCGAGTGACTCGGACAGCAGCAGCAGCCAGAGCGACGAAGCCGATCAGGAGACGTACATGCTGGATGAACCTCTGGAGAGAACGACAGGCGCTGCCCACGCCAACAGTGCTGCGCAGGCTCCACGCTCCATGCAGTGGGCCGTGCGTACCACTCCCAGCCAGCGCACATCTGGGGGCGCCCCCACGAGCTCCTCCACTCCAGCAGGTAGGGTCGAGTTTACTCATTTCAGCATTTTATGAAATGATGCAGCCTGCAGACTGTTTGGTCTAAAGGGTGTAGGCTTCGAAGGTTACGACCAGTGGTTAGTTTGCGTGTGTTTTAGTAAAACGTTGTCTCTAAATGCTCCCGACCGTCTCGTAGCGAGCTCCGCAGGCCTCATCTACATCGACCCGTCTAACCTGCGCCGCAGCAGCGCTATCAGCACAAGTGCGGCAGCGGCAGCGGCAGCCCTGGAGGCCAGCAACTCCAGCAGCTACTTGACTTCCGCAAGCAGCCTGGCGAGAGCCTACAGCATCGTCATCCGCCAGATTTCTGACCTCATGAGCCTCATCCCTAAATACAACCACCTCGTTTACTCGCAGTACCCTGCTGCCGTCAAACTCACCTATCAGGATGCCGTCAATCTTCAGGTGAGAAGTAAAAAATGTGGCAGGTCATTACTGTCTTAAAGTACGGATATTTTATTCATCTGATCCGTCTGATCTTCCAGAACTATGTGGAGGAGAAGCTGGTCCCGACGTGGAACTGGATGGTGTCCATCATGGACTCGACGGAGGCTCAGTTGCGCTACGGCTCGGCTCTGTCCTCTGCAGGAGACCCTGGGCACCCGAGCCACCCGCTGCACGTCGCGCAGCACTCGGGCCGCAGGGAGCGCTTGACTGCACGTGAAGAGGCCAGCCTGCGAGCGCTGGATGGACGCAGGTCAGACACTGTGCAGTATCAGGAACAACACTACTTAAATGTCTACAAAAACATTATATGATTTGAGAATTTTATCTTGCAGGCGTGGGGCCACTCTGCTGACTGCTCGTCAGGGTATGATGTCGGCACGTGGAGACTTCCTGAACTACGCGCTTTCCTTGATGCGCTCTCATAACGACGAGCACTCGGACGTGCTGCCTGTGCTGGATGTGTGCTCGCTGAAACACGTGGCGTACGTCTTCCAGGCCCTCATTTACTGGATAAAAGCCATGAACCTCCAGACCACGCTGGACACCACACAGATGGATAGGAAGAGGTTAGATGCTCTGTTTTGGGGTGGGGGTGGTGGGAGCTATATATGTCGTGCAGTCTTTAGGTTCGGTTGTAGCTGTTTTGGTTTCTAACTCTTTGCTGTTGTGTTTTGCTCAGTAGGAATCGCGACCCGTTGGAACTCGCGCTGGAAAATGAGGACTCGGAGCATGAGAACGATGAGGACACCAATCAGAGTGAGTTTAACTTATCGGAGAGCTTTTACTTGATGCACAGTGCTCAGTATTTCATTAGGGCGGCACGGTGGCATAGTGGTTAGCACGTCCGCCTCACAGCAAGCAGGTCCTGGGCTCAGGTGTCTCTGTGTGGAGCTTGCGTGGGTTTTCTCCGGGTACCCTGGTTTCCTCCTGCAGTCCAAAGACATGCCTGTTAGGCTAATTCGCTTTTCCAAATTGCCCCTAGGTGTTAGTGTGTGTGTGTGTGTGTGTTGCCCTGCGATGGTCTGGTGAGCTGTTCAGGGTGTACCCCACCTTCAACCCAGTGTCAGCCGAGTTAGGCACCAGACCGTGATAGGATTAAGTGGTTCAGCAAATTAAGATGAGACAAGATGTAGAACATCCGTATAAAGTATCTGTTAAACTTATCAGCTGAAATAATGCATGTGTGTTTCTTTTCTTTATAGGCTCCACCCTTCAGGATAAGGAGGAGGAGCCCGTTCCTGCCGAAACGGGTCAGCACCACCCGTTCTTCCGCCGCTCCGATTCCATGACCTTCCTCGGCTGCATTCCGCCAAATCCCTTCGAAGTCCCCGTAGCCGAGGCTATCCCTCTGGCAGACCAGCCTCACCTGCTGCAGGTAAACACACACACGCACTTTCACTCGCCAAGCCATCCGTGTCTAATGAATAAGTTTTAATGATGATCTGAATGAAGTGGTGGTGTTACAGTCAGACAATGCCTGTATGTTCTGCCCGTTATAGCCGAATGCTAGGAAGGAGGACCTGTTCGGCCGGCCTAGTCAAGGCCTCTACTCATCCTCCTACATCGCAAGCAAAGGGCTCTCTGATCTCACAGTGGACATGAACTGCTTACAGGTAAACTTGCTTTGTCCTGGTTTAAAAAAACAAAACAAGTGCAGTATAGCGTCTGTAGTTATGGAGGTTTATGATATTACATTTTCATAATTCTTAATTTCCTCTTTCCAGATTCTGCCCACAAAGATGTCTTATTCAGCCAATATGAAAAACGTCATGAGTATGGAGTCTCGGCAGAGGGGCGCAGAAGAGCAGCAGGCGACGGTGCAGGACATAGACGTCTCTAAGCCTGGCCCCTCCCCTCACGATCTTGCCGCACAGTTAAAGAGCAGCCTCCTCGCAGAGATCGGACTGACAGAAAGCGAAGGCCCACCCCTTCCAACGTTCATGTAAGGATGAATTTTTGTTGTACGAGGGGAGCTGTTCCTCATAAAGGGAATGAGCAGCATCATCGGATCGTGCTAACCGGTCGCGTTATTGTTATTACCATCCATTTTTACCGCCTTAAACATTTCCATGTGTCATGATTGTTGTATTTGGGATTTTGCCAGTCCTCACTGCAGCTTCATGGGCATGGTGATCTCTCACGACATGCTGTTGGGACGATGGCGTCTGTCCCTCGAGCTCTTCGGCCGTGTCTTCATGGAGGACGTAGGCGCTGAGCCCGGATCTGTAAGTTTTGTGGAGCCGCACCCCCTCCGATAGCTAACATAGTACGTTACGAGGTGTCACGGTCTCACGTTTCCTAACACCCCGCCCCCTCGTGGTTTGCAGATCCTGACCGAGCTGGGTGGTTTCGAGGTGAAGGAGTCCAAGTTTCGCAGGGAGATGGAGAAGCTGCGGAACATGCAGTCCCGGGATCTGACTTTGGAGGTGGACCGTGACCGTGACCAACTCATCCAGCAGACCATGCGTCAGCTCAACACGCACTTCGGGCGCCGCTGCACTAGCACGCCCATGGCTGCGCACCGCGTCAAGGTCACGTTCAAAGACGAGCCCGGCGAGGGCAGTGGCGTGGCGCGCAGCTTCTACACGGCTATCGCGCAGGCCTTTCTGTCCAATGAAAAACTGCCCAACCTGGATTGTGTACAGAGCGTCAGCAAGGGCATGCAGGCCAGCAGTAAGCTCCACCACTTAACTATAACACCAGTGTATTAATGATTCTGATATTTAATTCAATAAAGTATTGTGTTTGTGGAATTTCTGCCGCCCCCTCCCCCCCCGAAATATTATTATTATTATTTTTTTTTAATTCTTTGTATAGCATATACTATATAATTGACTCTATATAGATGTAACTCATTCTCCGTGTACGTCCGTGTGCAGATTTGATGCAGCGCCTGAGAAACCGAGACCGGGAGAGGGAGAGGAGGAGTGGTGGCCTGAGGGCAGGATCCCGAAGGGACCGTGACCGGTGAGGCTGATCTACAATCTGCGCTAATCAGATCCAGATCAGCATTAATGTTATTTAATTAAAAAAAAAAAAAAAGATTAGATAGAGGTTACCGTTTCCTAATTGTGTCCTGTGTCCTTGTGTGCCACAGGGATTCTCGGAGGCAGCTGTCCATTGACACCAGGCCCTTCCGTCCTGCGTCAGAGGGGAATCCCAGCGACGAGCCGGACCCGCTGCCCGCTCACAGACAGGCTTTAGGGGAGCGTCTGTACCCGCGTGTCCATGCCATGCAGCCGGTATTCGCTCACTCGCTCTTGTGAACCAGTGACGTGGTGTAAAATCTCTCCCACTGGGATTTCACCTGGGATGTCTGTAGGACTCCCGCGCAGAAGAAAGTAATAATGCGCGATGATGGTCGACTCACTCGTCATGTTTGTTTTTTTTTTTTTCTTCTCTCTCTACAGGCATTTGCTAGTAAAATCACAGGCATGTTGCTGGAACTCTCACCTGCTCAGCTGCTGCTGCTGTTGGCCAGCGAGGATTCTCTCCGAGCCCGTGTAGAGGAGGCCATGGAGCTGCTCATCACGCACGGAAGGTACCGACTTCCTTCTCACGTTCTTATTTTTCCCGTCTTTTATATCCGTGACGGTCGTACCAGTCGTCCAGTATCAGGCTCCCTCTGACTGTGCCGCGTCCTCTTGTTGTTTGAAGGGAAAACGGCGCTGACAGCATACTGGACCTCGGTCTCCTCGACGCTCCAGAGAAAGCACAGGTACAACTACACAGACGTATAGCACCATTTCGTCAGAAGTTGTTTTCTATCAAAATAAGGCTCGGACAATCGTTCCGGGACTCTGATGGCGTGTACCGTGTGTGTTTGTGCAGCAGGAGAACAGGAAGAGGCATGCCTCGACCCGCAGCGTGGTGGACATGGAGCTGGACGATACGGATGACAGCGATGATAACGCACCTCTGTTTTACCAGCCTGGAAAAAGGGGATTCTACTCACCCCGGCCTGGAAAAAACTCTGAGGCCAGGCTCAACTGCTTCCGTAACATCGGCAGGTAGGATGTGGAAGATGATTTATTTATTTATTTATTTACGTGTGTGTGTGTGTGTGTGTGTGTGTGTGTGTGTGTGTGTGTGGTGATGTTTTTCTTGATTTGTCGTCAATTTCGCCAACATCTCCTTATTTCTAATCTTCTGTCCAGAATACTCGGCCTGTGTCTCCTGCAGAACGAGCTTTGCCCCATCACCCTGAATAGGCACGTGATCAAAGTGTTGCTGGGTAGAAAGGTGGGTATTGTGTGAAAGATTTTACTAAAGCTGTGTTCATACAGGAAGTGACAAGCGACCGTGCAAAGTCAATGATCACGCGTGAAACATGCAACGAGAGGCGAAATTTTCCCGAGCGACACAAAGTGGGCAGGCGCGGAGTTCAACCTAGCTGAACTTTCATGCGACGCAAGCCAAGTGATTACCAATCAGAGCTTAAAGATATTGTTGATTGAAATATGCCGGCAATCACATAGTTTGGCGTAATGTTTCCGTATGGAAACCGTGAACATGAGTTTAAGTCCCGCCCACATCAACATGGAAGAGTGGTTTCATTTGGAAAGATTTTAAAGAGGAAAACATGCGAAGGGGTTTTCTAGGCAGCAAGAGCTGAGAGGTGAAGCTATTCGCTTGTCGCTTCCTGTATGAACGCGGCTTAATAAAAAAACGCAGGCCCAGTGCTCCGGATTGGCTCTGATTTGATGCAGTAGAAACCGATTTAACTTGATTGGGTGCGTTTGCGTGTGGCGCAGGTGAACTGGCACGACTTTGCCTTCTTCGATCCCGTAATGTACGAGAGCTTGCGGCAGCTGATTCGCCACTCGCAGGCAAGCGAGGCAGAAGCCGTGTTCGCCGCAATGGACCTGGCCTTCGCCATCGACCTCTGCAAAGAAGAAGGATCCGGACAGGTAACAGCTTTCCGCTCTGAAGCTCTGTCCGTGGAGACGAAAAGAGAACATGTGGATTGGTTGTTTATTCAGTCATTCATTTCATTATCATTTTCACTCTGCCTACGTTCTTAAGCCAGACTATCGCTGTAGTGTTCTAGCTCTTTAGTCATTTGCTATTTACTTAACACTTATTTGCATAATTGATGGCTAACTCTTGTTATTAGCATGATTCCTTGCTAACTTTAAATAAGTTATTCAAGAAATATTGTTTGAATTCTTGCACCAGTTTCCTTGGTTCTCTGTATAAACGTGTGATCTTGCTGCCCTGCTCTGATCGCTTTAACCCTGGAGAGTCCTGACAGTTGAATGTCGTGATCATGTGATCATCAGGTGGAGTTGTTGGCGGGCGGAAGCAGCATGCCTGTGACGCCTCAGAACGTGTACGAATACGTGAGGAAATATGCCGAACACAGGATGCTGGTGGTAGCGGAGCAGCCTCTGCATGTGAGTACAAGCAAATAAGTGAAAAGCTGAAATATTGCTTCAGCGAATAATAATAAAAAAAAAAATTCCATGCAACATTTAAAATTTTTCATCATTGAAAGTTTTTAATCTTGCGTTCCTGTCTGATAAGAACTAAAATCCTTTAAAATAGTTTTAGACCACAAAAAAGTCCATGCATTGGTATATAAGCTGGTAGGTAAATAAATAAATAATCCAGATAATTATTAGCATGATTGATAGCTAACTGTAGCTAGCCATAGTTATTAGCATAGTTCATTGCTAACTCTAGCTAACCCTGGTTATTAGCATGATTCATCAGTACTATTCTAGCTAAAGCAAGTTATTAGCATGATTCATTGCTGCTACTCTAGCTAAGCCTTACTATTAGCATGATTCGTCGCTAATTCTAGCTAAACTTAGTTATTAGCATGATTCTAACTAAATCAATTCTAGCTAAAGCAAGTTATTAGCACGATTCGTCAGTACTATTCTAGCTAAAGCAAGTTATTAGCACGATTCGTCAGTACTATTCTAGCTAAAGCAAGTTAGCAGCACGATTCATCAGTACTATTCTAGCTAAAGCAAGTTATTAGCACGAGTCATCAGTACTATTCTAGCTAAAGCACGTTATTAGC
>JBCNYH010000004.1:4282709-4319000 GCA_039654325.1 Tandanus tandanus
GTGTTTGTGTGTGTGTGTGTGTTTGTGTGTGTGTGCGTGTTTGTGGGTGTGTGTGTGTGTGTGCGCGTGTTTGTGTGTGTGTGTGTGTGTGTGCGCGCGTGTTTGTGTGTGTGTGTGTGTGTGTGCGCGCGTGTTTGTGTGTGTGGGGGGTCATGCAGTATACTGTTTTTATTGGAGATATGCAGTATAAAGCAGGAGTATACATTTCCCTGTATCTGTAAACACACACACACACATACACACACACACACACACACACACACACACAGACATTAATTGACATTACTTAACATTAGATGAGTGTGTCACGATTTAAGAAATCTCCTGTACATGTTTCTTCTCAACAATTGTTTGCAGAAATATTCCGGAAGCTTTGTTAAATTAATGCACATGCTCATTTGTTGGCAGACTTGCAGCACAAACATTGGGCTTGGTGGTTAGTCAAAAAGGCGGGGTGTCAGAAACCACCGGTCTTCATCAAAACGGAGATCACAAAGAAACATGACACAAGCATACTGTAAAAAGGGATGGGCAAGAGTTAGAAAACAAAAACAAACACAACTCATTTCTGTGAAAGCAATAAATGTTAATGTGAACAAATCCGGAATATTAAATATATTTAAAGTTCAGATGTTATACCCTTTTTCAGACCTTTATTTTTCATTTCGGACAGTGGTGGAGAACCAAAGTACGATTCCAAAGTACGAAGCTGCTTCTCCACCTCCCCCCTGAAATGCTGAATTTTGAGTGCACCGCCTAGGCAGCCTTTTAGGCTTCCTCCTCCCTTTTACGTTCTTTCCACTCTCTGTGCGTACTCTGCTCTGATTATTTACCTTTCTGAAGTGGGTCGCCTTTCCTTTTAGTGTGCTGGAGAGCATACTGGAATGGGTGGAGATACCGCTGTGCATGGTGGGGGGTGAGGCCAGCAAATGAGAAGGCCCAGCAAGCCCTGACACACTAGTGTGACTCCCCACCCCCTCCCCAGCAACCTTTCAGCTTCATATGTTTAATAAATTTTGGTATAAAATGTTTTATAAGCAGTGGGTCGCAAATGTATTCAGATTAAACAGAGAAAACTATGGTTGATACGTTTTAATAAAGTTGTTGCAAAATAGATTGTTTTGTACTCTCTGAACATGTTACATGAATGATGTTACATAAAATTTAGCTAATCACGAATGCATTTCTCAAAATTTCCCCAAAGAATTGGGAGACACCATTGCTGATTTTTTGTCAAGAGTAGACTGCTCTGACGTCATCGTGTTTCTGCCCTGCGATGGCCGGGTGAGCTGTCCAGGGTATACTCTGTCCTCGCCCAGAGTCTGCTGAGATAGGTGCCAGCCTCCCTGCGACCCTAATTAGGATTAAGCAGTTCAAAAAAATGAATGAATGAATGAATTGGGGAACATATTGCATAAGGAGCTTGTACCTGTCTGTCATGGTGAAGAGGGAGCTGAGCCGGAAGGCAAAGCTCTCAATTTACCAGTCGATCAACGTTCCAACTCTCACCTATGGTCACGAGCTTTGGGTAGTGACCAAAAGAACAAGATCGCGGATACAGGCAGCTGAAATGAGCTTCCTTCGCAGGGTGGTGGGGCTCTCCCTTTGACATAGGGTGAGAAGTTCGGTCATCTGGGAGGAGCACGGAGTAGAACCGCTGCTCCCCCGTGTTGAGAGGAGCCAGTTGAGGTGGCTTGAGCATCTGATTAGAATGCTTCCTGAACGCCTACCTGGTGTAGTGTTTCGGGCATGTCCAACCGATAAGAGACCCCGGGGTCAATCCAGAACACACTAGAGGGACTATGTCTCTCAGCTGGTCTGGGAACACCTCGGTGTCCCCCGGGAAGAGCTGGAGGAAGTGGCTGGGGAGAGGGACGTCTGGACCTCACTGCTTAGGCTGCTGCCCTGCGACCCGACCCCGGAACAAGCGGAAAATGATGATGATGATTGCATAAGTATCCATACCTCTTAAATGAAACAGCTATAGACTACACACAGACTGCAAGTTTGCTAATTTACATAATATAAACAAATATAATATAAACAAACTACTTATTAATAGTGTGAGGTCTATACAGAGAAATTTCAGCCCAACATCTTTAGTATAGACCGAGCCAAAAGAAGATACCTGTGCAAAACATAAACAAGGGTTGAGAATTCTCTGTACAGACCGAGCAAGCAAGGTTAATAAGTAATTGTTATATGGCATTTTAAATTGGTGGCGTTTTTTAATTATTTTCAGGTGCTGTTACTTTTTTGACTGATAATCGATGCGCACTATGCATTTTTATTACTGCAACCAAAGTTCACATTCCACAACTTCACAACAAGTTTGAGCAGCAAGTACAGAAGAGCATGTCTCAAGTGGTTGTCAGAAGATTTGTGAAAAAGGTTCATGAGGCACAAGGCAGGAGAAAGAAACAAATCAATAAGTCAATCAGCTTGGTTTATTTTCCTTGGTGGTGTGAATACAATTCCAGCACAGTGTGTTTATGTAAGTAACTGATTTATGATGAATTAGAATCATATTGTTCCAACATTCATCTAAATCTGTTTATATAGCTTACTGTGTGTGTGTGTGTGTGTGTGTGTGTGTGTGTTGTATCCACTAACTGTATGAGTTTTATGGCTGTACCATGGCAGCACATCCTGTTTTGCACTGTAGTGGAACATGTGCCAGAGAACCTACCTCTCCCAGGAGAAACTATAACCAACGGTTTATATCGCACATGTGCAGATGGAGACCTGCTCATTTGCTCCTTGATGCAAGTTTACAGTGGACTCCACATTTATTAGTGCCCCTTTTAAAGATTTGTAAAAAGCTTACAAAAAAAAATCCAACTTTTAGTGAAGTCACTTCATCTCCCATTGAAAAAAGGGGAAAAATCCAACCTTTAAAATAAATGTGTGATGTAAACAGATACGAAAGAATCTACACCCAATGATAGTGGTTTAGCTAGCTGGCTACCTAACTCTTTCTAACAATGATTTGTGTCATGGACTTCGCTTCCAGACTATACTTCCCAGAATACACTGTGGCCTGCCAACATTCTTCCTTATAATGTAACACAACTGTTCACAATCACAGCTAAAAGACTATTTAAAGGTAATTTACGAGCCAGTATGTGTTTTATTTTGCATTATTGGTTCAATTTGGCTGAATGTAATGTTTGAATGTAAACCACCCTGGTTCATAGGCTTAGCATCTCTTATTCACTTTTGCAACATCTTGTTTTGGTTCTGAGTGTTTGTCAATATTTTGTATGAATAATGCTTGAATTGGCTTGAAATGGATCTGACGGACATAAGTGATGTACGGAAAATGGTAGTGATCAGCAACAAACTATTTAGACTGACTGTAGAAACTGCAGCACTGCAGAAAACCCATCTCTCTGAAACCTGTTCTCTTCGTGAAGAGGATTTCATCTTCTTCTGGCACAGAAAACCTGCAGACAAGACCAGAGAGCATGGTGTCGGTTTTGCAGCGAAGAACTCTTTGCTGAACATGATTGAGCCTGCCAAGAAAGGAACTGAGAGAATTTCCACTCTATGCCTCCACACAATGGATGGGCCTGTAAACTTTATCATCATTTACGCCCCTACCCTCTATTCTACCCAGGAGGCCAAACATGAGTTTTACAACCAACTGCAAATAGCTATCTATAAAATTTCACACTCCGAAAGCCTGAACTTGGTGACTTCAACGCATGAATTGCCACTGACTATCATGGCCGAAATGCCTTGGACGCTTTGGAACTGGTACTATAAATGAAAACAGGCAAAGACTACTCAAACTATGCATGCTCCATGAGCTATGTATTGCCACGCCTTCTGTGAGACAAAACCACAACACAAAGTATCTTGGCAACATCCACATTCTAAACTGTGGCATCAACTAGATTATCTTACTGATTATCACACGTTGTAGTCAGATGAGAAGTATTCTCCTAACACGCTCCTACCACAACGCTGATTGCATTGTTTCAAAGATGTTTGCAAAAGAGACATGAAGGCCCTCAACATGGACATCGGCAGCTGGGAAAAACTTTGCCACAACCGCTTAGGCTGGAGGCAAGAACTGAACATGAAATTACGACGAGGAGAAGAAAAGCTACAACAAGCTCAATCTATGGACACTGTTTTCAAATGCAGCAACTGTAATAAGGATTGTCATTCCTGCATTGGCTTGCGCAGCCACTACAGGTGCTGCTCCGACAACAACTATCTGTGAACTCCAAGGTGCAGATTCATGGTCAGTCATGACTGACGGATGCCATAAATGCTTGAATCAAAATCACAGACACTCGGAGTTTGTCATGGTTACATGGCCAGCCATGTCTCACACTGTCTATAGTGAGAGGCATGTAAAATTGTAAAAATTGTACAATATCATTCACAAAGAGTAGACCATTTGGGTTGCCGTCAGCGTGTTTCTCCCCTGTGAGGGCCTGGCGAACTGTTCAGGGTGTACTCTGCCTTTGCCCAGAGTTGGTTGAGATGGATGCCAGCCTCCCCGCGACCCCAATTAGGATTAAGCGGTTCAGAAAATTAATAAATGAATAAAATATTGTTTTAGTTTGCTTTTCATTGTTTCTGTGTAGTATATACTTAAAATCTTTAATTTAGTTGAAGAGACACCATTACACAGTGTCATGGTCTTTCCTCATCTTCGTCAGAATTCAGTACCGCTCGAGCCACACTCGCATTGCTTCCAGGTTGGCAAGGCTAACAAACTACAGATCGTCTATATTTCCCAGGAAGGGAAACACATTAGGAGAGGCTTCTTCTCCCAGCAGTAGCCCGTTCAGTGGTGAGTAGCTATGCCATTCACCGGGAGGTCCATTCCCAGACCAGCCAGGTGTTAGTGGAAGGAACCTCATGGAATTTTGTTATTTTGGGGGCGCCCTCTACCTGTCCAGGATGTGGAGGCTAAGGAGGCAGCCTCCGTTCCTCAGCAGACAGAGGAGGCTAACCTGGCAGCCTCTATTCTTGAGAACCCTAGGGAGGCCAACGAAAGGGCCTCCAACCCAGAGCTTTTCCTTAGGAACATCATCAATTTTGGCGGCATCGACCTAGCCATTTCCAGGACCCTTGCATGTCATATCCCTGACGACTATCTGCTGTCACAGTCTTTCTTTGTTTGTTGCAAACCTTCCGGGTTTGCAAGGCGATCAGACCACAGATCACCTACACTTACCAGATGTCTGATGGAAGTGGAAGTAGTAGTAACAATCCCATGTGCGGGCAATTACGCAGCAGACACACAGACTATATAAATATGCTCCAAGCACGACACGGAGCAATGAACTTGTTTCTTAAACATGTTTCTGTGAGGATCATGTTATTTGCCCTGTGTCATGAGTTTTGCCTAGTTTTCTTGTCCGCTTAGTTTTGTCATGTTTTGCCTGGTGCACCTTTGTTTCTTATTTGCTTTTAGTTCTTTCTGCACTCGGGTTGGATCATGGATATGTCAGCCCGGTTTGTAAATAAAAGGAGTCTCTCTTCTGTATCCTTGCCTCCGATCATTACTCATGACACACAGTGGCGTGACACACAGCTTTTCTGCACCAGCTTGTATAAGCACTCAGAGCTTACCTGCAGCCGTCATGATTTTGAAAATTTAAAAAATGTAATTTTAGTCTGCTTTTCCCAAGTAGTATATAAGAATATATGTATGCTAGTATATACTAGTAATGTTCCCATGTAGTATATACTAAAACAAATATGCACCTAAGGCGTGGTGGAATAATTCCCTTGAAATCCACCACATCTTAAGAAACACCTTTGTGATGGTGTACCATTTGTTTATCTCAAATGCCGGACATGCTAATAATGGTGGAAATTAGCTAAGCACAGGAGCTGCTCTGTTGTTGGCTGCACAGAGAACGATGCATTGTTACATTGATTCCCAGCCTTGCAGGATAGAAGAGATGAGTGGACTGGGTTTATTATTTTTTTTCCCAGCTACAGTTGGCAATAACATGTTCATGCATGTTAGCCACTTTTTGTCTGACTACTTTACCATTGTAGGCCAATACAATGCTGGACTGGCAACAAAACTCTTCCTAAAAGAGGAATCAGTACTGAAACTGAAGGTGAAGGGAAACGTACGTGATTAAAAAAAAATGCTATGTATGTTCTTTTAGCCGTTTAGCACTAGCGAAAGCTAGCAGTTGAGGTAAAAGATGTGTATTAATTTTCTAGAGTTGTTGGTGTTACTCGCTGCACAATCCACAATACTGCTAATGCCGTTAGTTTTTGAGCTGACTTTTATTTTCATAATCAGAATCAGAATTCTTTATTGATCCCGGAGGAAATTGTGTGCACACAGTTACTCCATACCAATTAAAGAATAAGATAAAGATAAAAGTCTCAATAAATATCTATCTACATATGCATACTTCCATTTCTTTTTCTGAACCGCTTATGAGGGTTGTGGGGAGGCTGGTGCCCATATCAGCTCTGGATGAGAGCAGAGTACACCCTGGACAGCTCGCCAGGCCATCGCAGGGCAGAAACACACAACTATGTAGCCTACTCTTTACGAAAATCAGCAACGGTTCTTTTACATGCCTCTCACCACAGACAGTGAGAGACATGGCCGGCCTTTGGAAACCCAGTTAGCTGCACTGGGGGGACAGCAGTGACATCACGTTGATAGTGGGGCTTGAACCCTCGACCTTGGGATCAGTAATCCATCCTTCCATCCATCCATTATTGCATGTATCGCTTATCCATTAGGGTTTTTGGAAAGCTGGAGCCAATCCCAGCTAACTTAGGCCAAGAGTGGGAGTACACCCTGAACAGACCAACCTACCATTCACACTCGCATTTACAGCTAAAGACAATTCTGACCTCATGTGCATGTCTGTAGGACTGTAGGAGGAAACTGGAGTACCACGCATCCAATGGGAGAACATGCAGACTCCACACAGAAAGGTTTTTGGCAGAGATTTGAACCTCAAACCTTCTCATTGTGAGGCAACAGTGCTAACTGAGACAATGTGCCCCAATTTCATTCATTTTTCAGTCATTTGTATCCTGGAGTCTGTCCCGGGAGCATGAACTGAGTGCCAGGAGGAACACCCTGGAGGGACGCCAGTCCATTGTAGCACATTATGCAGACACATTTACATTCTCATTCTCAACTAGGGGCAATCTAGGGCAGCCAGTCCACCTACTGTGGACTAAGCTAATTGGCTATTCCAGATTGCCCCTGGGCTCAAAGCAGAGTGGTACCCCCTTGAGTTATGCAGCCTGTAGTCCCTCAGATGAAGGGAGAGCTGCCTACGGTTCTTTCTAGGACTATGGTTGAAGAATGAATGAATGATGACAGTATATTAGTCCTTCAGCAGCTTTGTGCTGGAATCTTGTTCTGCTCTCAGTGGCTCAACCAAGGAGATTATGATTGTTATTATTTTGTTGGTGTTGGGTTGTTTGTCAGTCTTAATATTGCTTTGTTAGAAGCAAAATAGTTGCACTAAAAAAGTTTTTTTTTTGGAGGGGTGGAGTACGGCCAAGTAACACTTCAGTGGATTTTAGAGATAATCCCGATCAGTAATTCAGTTTGCAGGAATTTTTTAAAAGGATTCTTTAACATCGCGTGATAGGATAATCGCTTTGGGAATGTGATATTACAGCAGGCCCAGCAGGGGGCGCTGTGTACTTTCTCATATTTTCCCCCCGACTTGGTGGAGGTTTGCGCTCTCTGTGTGCTCTGGTATGTACATGACTTTGATGAAATTTTGAATAAAGAAACATAAATATTACTATTAAGGTTTGACTCTTACCAGGTTCAGGCATCGTCCACCTCTCACACAGAAAAGCCTCACTAGGTCCAGAGGGTTTGCCCACTCCGACCATGTTGCCTGCGATTACACGGAACTGGTAATAACAGCCCTCTTGAAGTCCAGGAACCTTTTAATAAGACAAGGATAATGACAGAGAGAACAAGTAGGTGATTATATAAACATCTGATACACAGTTACACAGGAGAAGCTGATGAAACAGGAGAGTGAGGCACTAATGGGTAATGTCTTTCTCCCTTTTTAAATTTTTTTTATTACACACAGTAGATGTTCAGAAGTGGTGTAGCGCTTAGCACGTCCGCCTCACAGTTAGAAGGTCCTGGATTCGATTCCCAGGCTCAGGCGTTTCTATATGTAGTGTTCATGCTTGCTCATGCTTGTGTAGGTTTCCTCTGGGTACTCCGGTTTCCTCCCACAGTCCAAAGATGCACATGTCCGTGCACATGTTCCAAATTGCCCATAGGTGTGAGTGTGAATGGTTGTGTTCGTGTTGGCCTTTGTCCAGAGTTGGCTGAGATAGGTTCCAGCCTCCCTGTGACCCTTATAAGATTAAGCTGTTTGGCAGATGAATGGATGAATGTTATGAAGCAGTTAATTTGAGGACAATTCTTTTGAGGTTTCTTGGTATTGGATTAAAGAAAAAGTTTATTCATTGGATCATCTGCATCATCTTATCATCATCTTCTGTCAAACCAACATTGCATATATATTTTCCATATGGCAACTAAACCATGGCTAATGGAGCCTAATGCCATGCAAAATAATGAAATCATAAAGATGTTTTTATTTAAAAAATTTTTTTTTAAAGTATTTGATAATAAAATAGTGCAGTAGTATTTAAAGGGACAGTAGAGGGCACTGTGTGCTCATGTATCCTTATGGTTTCCACTCAGCTTTACAGCCAAAACACTAATGAATAAACTCTCGATTACAAACCACAGCTCCCATTGCTTTCACAAAACCACTTCATCATTCAGTGCTTCCATAGAAACCATCCCAGGACCCAGTGCCTCCTTAAAAACCACCCTAGCACCCTGTGCTTTGATATAAACCATCATAACACCCAGTGCTTTCATAGAAGCCACCCCAGGACCCAGTGCTTCCATAGAAATCATCCTAGCACCTAGTGCTTCCATAGAAACCCCCCAGCACCCAGTGCTTCCATAGAACCATCACAACACCCAGTGCTTCCATAGAAGCCACCCCAGGACCCAGTGCTTCCATAGAAATCATCCCAGCACCCAGTGCTTCCACAGAAACCACCCCAGGACCCAGTGGTTCCATAGAAATCACCCTAGCAACCAATGCTTCCATAGAAGCACTCCAGCACCCAGTACATCCATAAAAACCACCCCAACACCCAGTGCTTCCACAGAAGCCTCCTCAGTACCCAGTACTTTCATTGAAATTACCCCAACTCTCTGTGTATCCATGGAAACAATCCCTACTTTAAGTTCTTCCATTAATTCCAACCCAGCATCTAGTGCTTCCAGAGCAGCCCAACCCAGTTGCATATCAACCAACCCAGCTTCCAGTGCTTCCAAAGAAAGCAGACCCCCTCTGTAGAAACTACCCCAGCATCCAGTGCTTCTGTAGAAACAATCCCAACACTTGGTGCTTCCATAAGAACCAAACCTGCACCAAATGCTTTCACAGAAACAATCCCACCTTTCAGGAGTTCCATAGAGACCACCCCAGCTTCCAATGCTCCCAAAGAATTGTCTCCAGGACCCAGTGCTTCTGGAGAAACCACCCCAGCTTCAAGTGGGTCCATGGAAACCATCCCAACTCTCACCCCTTCCATAGAAACCATCTGAATACTCAGTCATTCCATAAAACCCCACCATATGGAAAAATTCCATATGAACCATCCCAGGTTGCACCGCTTTTATCTAAGCTGTCCCAGGGTTTACAACACCCAACCCAGCACTCAATGCTTTCACCGAAATGATCTCAACTCCCAATCATTTCATAGAAACCACCCCAACTGTCAAAGATTCCCTAGTAACCATCTAACTCGCTAGGAAAGCCTTGCTAGTACATGGTAGTGTACCGTACACAAATATGACACCAGATTCCTTCTTACACAAGCCTATTGCTCTAACACACCACTGGAGTAAAGGGCGCACAGATGTGGAATGACTCACTGTGTACACTCTCTCTCTGACAGGTTTAGCGTTGACTTCGCCCCATGTGCTCTGGGATTTTTCCTGCTGATCCAGGTAGTAGCCAGATATCGGCACTCCACCGTTATTGACAGGAGCTCGCCACCCAATCACCATTTCAGTGCCCGTACAGTTAAGAAGCTGAATGGCAGACGGGGCAGATGGAACGACTATAAGGGGGAAAGAGGACATAGTACAATAAAACACTTGGCAAAGAACGCTTTTAGGAAAGTACCAATAAAAATGGTTGGTGCGATGTATCATTTCATCATATGAACACAACAGCCTATTAGCTGCCCTTGACCACTGCAAAATAACAATTAAAATAATTAGTAGACTAGGACAGTAGCTGCTTGGATTGGTCACCACTATGCAAGTTATTTCAAATGGAAACACCAAAGCTAATTACTTAGCAATTCAAAATATATTAGAACTGGGCGGCACAAAGGTGTAGTGGTTAGAACGTTCGCCTCACAGCAAGAAGGTTTGAGTCCCGGGCTCGACGAAGGCATTTCTGTGCGGAGTTTGCATGCGTGGGTTTCCTCTGGGTACTCTGGTTTCCTCCCATAGTCCAAAGACATACACATTAGGGCATTTGGATGTTCTGAATTGCCCCTAGGTGTCAGTGGGAGTGTTGGCTGAGATAGGCTCCAGCCTTCCCACAAACCTAGTAAGACTAAGCAGTTCTGCAAATGAATGAATGATGACTTTTATTTTAATCTGCTAACCCAGCAGGATGAGAGGACCAAGCATTGCTTCCGACCCATCTATGCTACATTCTATCTTTTCTGTGGAATGAAAATTAAACCATCACAATGTGGCACACTGGCAAGAATGGATAACATCGCGGAAAAAGAGAAAGGCGAAACAGGGTGCTAAGCGGATCGCCCGCGTATGCGCGTATTCATCCGTCGATTCATTGCTAAGCGTGTTGAAATTTGTCTGACTGAAAGGACAGAATGTCAGCCCTATCACTCTATGATCGGCCATGGGTGTATTTTTAAATTGCTTGAATGTGAGTGACAGCAGAAATGAGCCACCATTACACCGAGCACGATGGAAAGAACGCGTTATCCAAAAGCTTATTACAGACCACAGCTGTGCCACATACACGCCAGTCTATTTTCATCCGTTTCTATTATATGAGGACAGCAAGAAAAAACTAAATGCATTGTATAACTTTTTGTTACGGAAGGCATGGTGGCGTAGTGGTTAGCAGTCCTGCGTTCGGGTCTCGGGCTCAGGCGTTCCAGTGTGGAGTTTGCATGTTCTCCCTGTTTTTGTGTGGGTTTCCTCTGGGTACTCCGGTTTCCTTCCACAGTTCAAAGACATGCACATTAGGCTAACTGGCTGTTCCAAATTGCCCCTAGGTGTGTATTTGAGTGTGAGCTGTTGTGTGTAATTTGGCCCTGTGATGGACTGGCAAGGTGTTCAGAGTGTACCCTGCCTTCGCACAGTGTCGAGGGACACAGGGTCCAATCTCCCAATGACCCAGAGGATTAAGCGGTTCGGGAAATGAGTGAGTCAGAGTAAACATTTTGTTAACCAGCTCGAAACAAGGGCATGTGTTTTAGACCCAGATATGGTAACTTTACAAGCGCTGGAACCTGTACGTTCAACACTAATCTCACTTAGTATACACTACACAGGAATGGGAATTAGTGTACATTTCACAAGTTAAAAGCCTGCAGTGTCTGGGCATGTTAACATTCTTACATTTAGCTGCCTGAACCAGGATTGGCTCAGACTGGTCTGAGTAGCGGCTGTTTCCTGCTCGGCCCACTGATTTCACACGGAAGACATACTGCTTATTGGTCCTGAGCCCATGCACCAAGAACCTGAGAGAGAGAGAGAGAGAGAGAGAGAGAGAGAGAGAGAGAGAGAGAGAGAGAGAGAGAAAAAACACTATTATACTATTACTATCTCAGTCACTCAAAACTATTACACAAAACTATTAGGGTCACGGGAAGGCTGGAGACTATCTTAGCCAACACTGGGCGAAGGTGGTGTACACCCTGAACAGCTTGCCAGGCCATCACAGGGCAACACACAAACATTCACACTCACATCCACACCAAGGGGGAAATTGGAGTTAGCCTAATGTGTACATCTCTGGTCTGTGGGAGGAAACCGGAGTACCCAGAGGAAACCCACGCAAGCACAAGGAGAACGTGCAAACTCCACACAGAAACGTCCGAGCCGAGCCCAGGACTCGAACCCAGGACCTTCTTGCTGTGAGGCAGACATGCTAAACACTACACCACCGTACCGCCCTATTATACTATAATAGCAGTTTAAATCATTAAAATGCACTGTTACTGGATAAACTTAATTCTTCACTGCAATTTCATGGTAACCAAAGGAGACAGATTCCTTTTGGTAACACTCAGGGCTCCTCCGAAAGCTTCCTTCTCTAAGTTTTGGTCCTGTCATTAAGTGTGTTGGATTAGATTTCTGCAAAAGTTCTATTGAAGTCTAATGAACCACTTTTGAAGGCAAAATACTGTATTAATAAGTCTAAAAGTTTTAATCAGGTCAAAACGACCCATTTCAAATGTTTGACTTTTTTTTTTTATTAATGAAAGATTATATAATAGTGAAGAAATAAAAATGACATCAATATATCTAAAAAAGCCGGTATTCTTTTTCCAAATGAGATTTTGCTAATACCTCATAATATTATTATTATTTAATATTAACTCATATGATTTGTCTGCTATCTTTGCATTAAACAGCCTTATCCCGAGTGGATAATGTTCATTCATTGTTCATTTTCTGAAGCGCTTAATCCTAATTACGGTCGCAGGGAGGCTGGCGCACATCTCAGCCGATTCTGGACAAGGGCAGAGTACACCCTGGACAGCTCGCCAGGCCATCGTAGGGCAGAAACACACTGACGGCAATGCTGCCTACTCTTTACGAAAGTCAGCAATGGTTCCTTTACATGTCTCTCACCTCAGACAGTGAGAGACATGGCTGGCCTTTGATAACCCAGTTAGCTGCACTGGGGGGACAGCAGTGACAACCCAGTGACAGTGGGGCGTGAACCCCCGACCTTGGGATCAGTAAACCAGCACCCTACCACCGGGCCAGCCCTGCCCTCGAGTGGATAATGCTTGAATGTAAATGTAGGATACTCACAGTTTGTCATGATCACTTGGAACGGATGGTGATATTACCATGCAAATAAAATAAAAAAAACCCCAAAAAAGTAAAAAATACAGTTCAGAAGTCCAACCCAGAAGCACTGTTTTTGTAGTATATGACATATTTAAGGTGAATTGAAAGGCAAGTCTTCCAAACTCTTCTGTTACACATGAATATATGTATATTTTCATTATCAGGTGGTTTTTACTTACAGTTTCGAAGTATCTGCTAAAATCTGTTTGGTAATTTGCATTAGACTTAAATTGTATTAGATTAGAATTTGCACAGATGTTTGAAAAGACTTCCATTCCACTTTCATTGAAATGCATGAAATGGCGAGAATATGTCATGTGACATGAATCTGTCTGTTCAGATAAAGCAAGGTAATGGCAAAAACAACAGTATACAGATATTAAACTAACAAATCAGATATAATTAGTGAGCTTTCTGACTAAAATAACTAGGCACTTCTACACACAATACAAGCTTCTATTTACAAACATCAGACAAACATTTACAGGAGCGAATGATATATACAAAATTTATTCATATGCAAATTACTTCTATATTTACCATCGTATACACATGAAGTACGTGCGACTTTTTGCAGTACAGTGATGTGTACAATGACCCCTGTGTGCAGATTTATTACCTGTTGTTTTTCTACACAAAGACGCTTGTAATAACAATATGGTGTTTTGATGTGCAAAGACGTAAATGATATATGTGAGCTTTTAATGTGTTTTTGATTTCATTTCATGTTTTTAGTGTTTATACATAGATGTAACATGTATACGATAAAACACACACACACACACACACACACACACACACACACACACACACACACACACACACATATATATATGCTGTGCAGTAAACAGTAAACTGAACTGCTTTCAAACACAGTGCTGACTCTACTACAGATCAAATCAATGAAACATTTTGTAAAAACCTGTTTTTTTTTACCTTGTGCTTGTGACTGGTTTGTTGTTAATGGTTCTCCACTCTGAGGTCCCAAGCTCATTGCAGTACAGGTAATATCCCAGAATTCCCTCTGTGCTTTTCGGCTCTTTCCACATTAAAAGGATTGACCTGTTTGTATCTCTAATGGCTTGAACACAGTGTGGTGCAGCAGGAACACCTAAAAATGAGACGCACCCAGTTTTAACACACATTTTCCAGGTTTAGCTGTTTGATGAAGTCCATGAAGTCCACTTAGCCATCATACGAGTGTTCCAGTGCGAAGAGTGTCTGACTATTCTGTGCAGATATCTGTCTGAAATCTATTCCCAAACAATGCAGCTGTAAGGACAATATCAATGCTGCGCCATGAGTGCCATACAATATTAAGCTTTCAGTGATTTCTTTGAACTGTTCTTTTACTTGTCGAAGGCCATGGGTGAAACAGCTTTACTTAGTCTCCTGCGCTAACGGCGAAGGTGGCTCAGATAGCTTGGCCACGTCATCCGTATGCCTCAGTCACACCTGCCCTGAAGACCTTTTCTGGAATCCGGCTGGACGCTGTAAGACAATGTATTCTAGAATACAATGTATGCGATGTCGGGAAAGTGGTCAAATGACTTGGAAAACTCGATCTACTTTGAGGAGGCAGTGACAACAGTCCAAGATAGGAGGTCCTGGTGCTCCTTCGTGTTGGCACTATGTGGGCTAGTGGGCGTAGTGGTTGGCACATCTACCTCACAGCAAGATGGGTGGAGTTTGCACCGTTTCTGTGTGGAGTTTGCATGTTCTCTTTGTGCTTGCATGGGGTTTCCTCCAGGTACTCAGGTTTCCTCCCACACTCTAAAGAAGTGCACAATTGGCTGTTCCAAATCATCCCTAGGTGTGAGTGTGAGTGTGAATGGTTGTGTGTGTGTTGCCCTGTGATGGTCTGACAAGCCCTTGAGGGTGTACCCCTCCTTCGCCCAGTGCTGGCTGAGATAGGCACCAGCCTCCCCACGACCCTAGCAGGACTAAGCGATTCGGTGGATGAGTGACTGGGTCGATATCCCGTATGCAGTGTGACTTGCATGTTATATTCATAAAATTGAACAGCTGAGGGGTAAGGGCCTTCCTCAAGGGACCAACAGTGGCAGCTTGGCGGTTTTTGGGCTTGAGCCCCCCCCCGGCCTTCTGATTAATAACCCAGAGCCTTAGCCACCGAACCACCACTGCAGTGCAGTTTGTTAGACTGTTCGACGTCTGGGTGATAAAATCAACATAACTCTAGGCATTTGAAAGAAAACTTATTCAGGAATCACTGAAATATCATCAGCAATCAAATCATGGACGGAGTAGCCAGGTGATATGAAGCTACAATGGAATGTCCTATGGTTAAGTCCTTCCCTTGCGCTGCAAGTAGCTATTGGTATGATGCCACTTGATGGCATACCAAGCAATTCTAAGTGCAGTGAACAATTTTTTATAGGTCTAAATAAAAAACGTGTATGTTTAGATCCACCCACCACTGACTAGGCTTTTTATTTCTGACCTTAGCTTTGTAAATTATGCAACACTTCACCTACCTAGAGGTTCTCCAAGCGAGACGGGTTGGCTGGGCTCTGATGGATCGCTAATGCCATATTTGTTCACAGAGCGCACACGGAAGCAGTAGGCCATCCCTTTCTGCAAGTCGAACACAGCAAACCTCGTAGCATTGATCGTCATATCCAGGCTGGCCAGATGCCAGCTATCCTTACCATCTATGGACTGGAAGATTGATCAGATAATCAAATTCTAAAAGATTTTAAACATCAAACTGCATTCAGTCAAGTACGTATTCAGCATTCAGCCTTCATTACACGAAATGCAAAAAAGGGATCTCTTTGAACAGGTGCCAAACTGGGTGAAAAAGCTTACCCAGCCTTCATTTCTTTTCTTACTTGTTAGCTCATTGGAATAATTTTTCATTCTTTTTGTTATAGGTTCTTTTTTGGTCTAATGCATGCACTCGCCCACCGCCGTGATCTTATGTTTCATGTAAATTACATTAAAATAAAAAGCCTGATTCCACCAAGACTTTTTCATATCTTTCAACCAGAGCTAGACGGGTTCCGCAGTTTCAGTTGTTCTTGATGTATTGGAAGGTTTTATTGCGAGCTTTTTCTATAAAAGTCCAATAAAACATCGATGTCCTATGGCACATCACAGCCTTACTGTCTCATTACGAGCTGCTCGTCTTCCTCGCCCCTGCGTGATATTGGAGATTTCTGCCTTTCCTGTGTGCATATGAAACTGTAACTTCTGGCAGTTTAAGACTGGCCCAGGGCTTATTAAATAAAGTCTCAAAACAGCTCAGAAACTTAAAAAAAACAACAACACACCAACACCATCCACTATATTTACTGGAAGGCTCTACCAAGTGCAAAAACAAATACATGACTAACAAATATTCCTCAGATGGCTGAGGATTAGGCATAGTTTAAAAAAAAACCTGCCATAAAGCTCGTCTGATTGTTTATATGTTAGCACATGTATATCTATTTTGCACATCAGGCTAATTGGTTGTTCCAAATTGTTCCTGGGATCGCATGGTGGTGTAAAGGTTAGCATGTCTTCCTCATAGCAAGAAGGTCCTGGGTCCGTGTCCCGGGATTCAGCATTTCTCTGTGGAGTTTGCATGTTCGTCCCCGTGCTTGCGTGGGTTTCCTCCAGGTACTCCGGTTTTCTCCGACTGTCCAACGACATGCACATAAGGCTAACTGGCTGTTCTAAATTGCCCCTAGATGTGAGTGTGAGTGTGAATGGTTGTGTGTATGTTGGCCATGAGATGGTCTGGCGAGCTGTTCAGGGTGTACCCTGACCTTGCCCAGCATCGGCTGAGATAGACTCCAGCCTCCTCGCAACCCTAATAGGATTAGTTCGGAAAATGAGTGAGTGAGAGTGTACTTTTAAATTATTTCAAAAGTATCCCAATGCTCTAAGCTCCTCAATAACTGCATAACTGTATCTTTAGTTTTGTATTAGTCCTACAATGTATCTAACTAGCATTATAATTCATAACAATCTCTAACTCTCCTGTAGGACTCTCCAATCAAGACCACTTCAATCAGAATCTTTCCGTAGATTATAGGTACAGATATACTGTATGTATATAATATAAATTCATAGTGTCTGAGGCAAATAATAATTATAGTGTGTACTACATGGTAACATAAGCTAAAAACAGACTAAAACGAGTATTTTATGGTTTATTTCTTACATTATTTTAATCATGATGGATGTAGGTGAGCTCCGAGTGCATGAGCGAGCAGGTGCTAAAGTGGTTTAATGGCATCTCTTTAACGCTCTTTCAGAGTTTTAGTATATATTATGTGGTAATATTAAGAAAAAAAACCTAAAACAATTATATTATGTTTATATTTACATATTTTAACCATGACAGAGGCGGGTCAGGTGAGCACTGCCCTTCAAAACTGATGGCTAATGGCTAGCAGTTTAGACTACTTATTCAGAGTTTAGTACATACTTCACGGAAAGCAAATGTTCACTAAAGTCTAGTGTTTGAAGACAGAAGGTTTGTGTTTACCCGCTCCACATAGTAGGTGAGTGGCTCTTTGCCTCGTGGATCTGGCTCAGTCCAGCACATCACAACATAAGTGTCACTCAATTCACACACTTGGACATCAGTTGGGGGAAAAGGAACATGGATCTGACCTGCAGAAGGAGAGAGAAGAGGGTAAGGGGATCGAAGCAACAGAGGGAAACAACTTAGAAGGACGGATTATGAAAAAGTGGAGGAGGGAAAGAAAAACGATAGATGAGCAAATAGGAGGAGGAAAAGAAGTAAAGTAGTATGAAGAGGAGGAGAAAGAGGAAGTTGGAGGTAGGCATTTGTGGTGGAGGTAATTAGTTATGCAAGCTAATTAGCATAACTATCTCAAATTAGATCTGTATCTCTGAATAGCATAATTGTATTGTCATAAAACCATATCTCTAAGTAATAAGCATAACTATTCCATGAAATGACGTGTATCTCTGTCTAAAATAATTTCTACAGTAATTTGAAAAAAAAAAAGTGTGGATATTTGTATATTTTATAATATATGTAACTAGCATAACTTTACCTTTTAACTCATAATAATTTATCTAATTAGTACAACTATATCTTTGGCTAACAATTTTTTTTTTAATTAGCACCGATTGTCTTATAGCTTAAATTCTTTTCTGTTTACAAATTTGATCTTTAGTATCTATATATTAATTTCCAAATATTCTGACTAGCATGACTGGAATATTAACTGTAGAGGTCCATGTCTGTGTTCCACAGTGCCTATGTTCCCCAGTACCTATGTTTCCCAGCACCTATGTTACCCAGTCCTATGTTCCCCAGTACCTATGTTTCCTAACCCTAACCCTAACCCTAACTCTAACCCTAACCCCTAACCCTAACCCTAACCCTAACCCCATAGGGACTGGGAAACATAGGTATTGGGAAAGAGAGGACTGGGGAACATAGGGAGTGGAACATGTGGCTGATCCCAACTATATTAATACACATCTGATTAGTACTACTAACTTCTGTGTTAATGTGTGTTTGAGAGAAATTGTAATGACTTGTACCTGTAAGAAAGAATGTGTGTGTGTGTGTGTGTATCATAGCTTTATTTTTTTTTAATTGACTATGGCATTTAATGTTGCATTTCTTACTTTCCAGCTGGTCCTTGGTGATCAAGATCTCTCTGCCTCTATCCACTTTGACCACTTACAGACAGGGAGGGCAAAATAAATAGATTTAGGGACAGATAGAGACAGCCAATAGCAATAATAGGTGAGAGGGAAAAAAGATTTAATAAGTGGGAAGAGGTGGCATTGTGTTTGAAAGCACAGAGATAAGTGAGATATAAAGCACTCCAAGCAGACATAATCACAAGTACTCGATGAGAAAAAAAAAAGTCTGAGAGATTGTTCAAATGCCTTTTTATGATTATATGTGAGGCATGCAGCCAAAAACTGGAAATCTGATGACATAATATAAGCTTGCCAAGATGCATTTTTTTTGAAGTAATGACTTAAAAATTGTACTATGCCATGTCCTTTTCACAGCACAACCCATTTTTTTTTTTAGTATTTTTGTTAATACTTCAAAGGTACCCATAGTCCTGCTGGGCTCCATGGGGTCAGAGGTGATGATGGGGGTTGAAAGTTTAGACGGACGTCCCATGCCGGCTTGGTTCACTGCACACACTCTGAACTGGTACATGGTGTTTTCCTTTAAACCCATAACTGGGTAATGACACAGTTTCTGGACAAGCTGGTTACAGCGCTCCCACTTTCCCGTGCTCAGCTCACACCTATAGAGACCCAGAGAGGGACACAATTTATTTACCTTCTCATTCACTCGGTTGCCGAACCATTCGATCCTATTAGGGTCGCAGGGAGGCAGGAGCCTATTTCAGCTGACTCTGGGCAAAGGCAGGGTACACCCTGATCAGTTCGCCAGACCACTGCAGGGTCAGCACACACACACTCACACTCACCTAGGGGCAATTTGGAACAGTTAGTTAGCCTAACGTGCATGTCTTTGGACTTGTGGGAGAAAACCGGAGTACCCAGAAGAAACCCACACAAGCACGGGGAGAACATACAAACTCCACACAAAAACGCCCGAGCCTGGGGCTCGAACCCAGGACCTTCTTGATGTGAGTTGGATGTGCTAACCAGTGCACCACCATGCCACTCTGAATAGCTCTTATAAATCAATTATTGATGCATCATAATTATTATTATTATTTTTTGAACGATTGATTAGTTGAATCAGCAGGTGTACATAAAAAAAAACAAACAAAAAAAACCCCGAATGGACAATGATGACTTTTTTGGAGGGGTGGATTGTGGACCAAGTAACACCCCATTATATTTTAGTGGCTGCTCAGATCAATTCTGTATCACTTTGTAAGATAGAACATGAATTGTGATATTACAGCAGGTCCAGTGGGGGGTTTGGTGGGGGGTGGTGCTAGGTACTTACTGTTATTTGCCTGGCTTGGTGGAGGTTTGCGCTCTCCGATTTCACTTTCTAGTTAAAAATAAAATCCAATCATTGTCCTCACACAGGTGAATGAAGCAAATGATAAGCAAGGTGCTAGAGTCCTATGTTCTACCCCCGTCCCAACAGCAGCTGTTTGTGAGCATTCAAAGGTAGTAAACAGAGCACATGGCATATGGTGAAGGAATGAGATACTGCTTCCTCTCCATATGTGAAGAAACTGGAATAAATAGAAAGAATGGAAGGCTTCTTGTTTGAGGTGTATGCTAGCTAGAAAATGTGGCTAAAGGCTCACTAGTATTGATTAAAAGTTAGTCATAGCTTAGGCAATGGCAGATATGTGTTCACTTCAGGGGATTTCATGATAGACAGAAGGTCAAAAATCTTTTATCCACATAAAAAAAAAAACAACCCAGCCTAGTCAGAGCATGGTGCCAGGAGCGGTGAGATGTTAGAGTGTTGGTAACAGACTGATTTCCCCGAGCTGCCGTTAGCCATCCCTGTAGCTTTCAGTACCTCCTTCTTTTTTCTCCTGACCCCCGGCAGCTTTCTGTTTGCAACCTGTCCCAGTACTACCTGCACACAACGACCGCTGGTGGCTTTTCTCCTGTTAAATGGCTGTGTAGGTTTGCCAACTTCCACTAGCAGAGACACAGAATGGCAGCAGATGGAGTGGCGGAGTTGCGTACTCGATAAACACTGGATATCTTGAATTTGGCAGCACTAAAAATGTTGCTTCACAGAATGTAAGTGACACACTTGGTGAATATCATCTTTTTATCTTGGTCTCTATTTAAAAGTCAATTAAAACCCTTAAAGAAAGCTTGGATTGGAATAATTACTGATTACTTTGTATCATAAAGCTGTTGGGAAACATTCTGAGGCGCACAGGAAGAAGAACAGACAGCAAGTGAAAACCAACACATGACAATGTGACTTACATATGGGCACATATTAAAAAAAAAAAACCTGTTTCAGCCAAATTTTAGGTTACGTAGTTGGTGTATGTTCATTGAAAACACATATTTAAAAAAAATATATAAAAAAAAAAAAAAAGGCAAATGCCCTTATCCAAAGTGACTTACAATTATCATTTATATACAACTTAGCAGTTGAGGGTTAAGGGCCTTGCTCAAGGGCCCAACAGTGGCGATACTGGGGATTAAACCCCTGACCTTCGGATCAGTGACCTATTGCCTTAACCACTAAGCCATGACTGGGTGGGCTGGAGCCTCTCTCAGCCAACACTGGGCGAAGGTGGGGTACACCTTAAACAGCTCACCAGACCATTGCAGGGCCAACACACACACACACACACACACAACTGTTTGCACTCACACTCACACCTAGAGGCAATTTGGAACAGCCTACAGTGCATGTCTTTGGACTGTCGGAGGAAACCGGAATACCTGGAGGAATCCCATGCAAGCATGGGGAGAACATGCAAACTCCACAAAGAAATGTCCTGAAATTGAACCCAGGACCTTCTTGCTGTGAGGTGGACGTGCTGACCACTACGCCGCCATGCCGCCCATCAGAATTTTTAACTCCCGTGGTGTTCTTTAAATGTCGGATAAGGGAATGAAGTGACATTGCTATCATATTTTATAAGTGCCTAAACATTACCACTGACACATTCAGTCAGTCCAGTCATTCGGTTTTATCCAGAGTGCTACAGGATACACTCCAAACACAGATGTGAGTAGTTAACAACCTCATTCTATGGCCAAATTGGGATTTGAACCCACAGCCATATTAATGAGCTGAACCACTGTTTCCAGGAGTAAATTAAGTTACTGTTGCAGTTTGCTCTGCTTGAGTGTGTGACTTGAATGATATAAAGCTCTTTGTACCCGAAAGCAACTTCAACAGCCCACCATTAATCCACGCACCTACCTAGTATGCCGCAGGAGAGATCAAAATAACATTTCCTGAAATTGAGGCTAATTCTTAAAGTGGCCTGTGCACCCGACAAGATACGCCATTACCTGCGAAATTAAGCAGGAAAAAACACAACTTCTCCAGCAGCCTATATGTGTTGCTAGGAAACAGGGGGCTGCGGAGGAGATGACATTTTATCCAGCTGGAAGGAGACACAACCTCATCCCTCTCTGTCTCTCTGTATCATTGCCTCTCGCTTTCTACTCTCTTTGTTTTATTCATTCTTCCTCCCTGTTTCTCTGCTCTGTATTCACCTACATGCACACTGTACGCTCCCATCAACAAACTATTGTACTAATTTGGGGATAAATAAAGTTTTAGTTTGTTAAATATAACAGAAAATTCAGAAAATCAATAGCTAATAGTGCTAATATGCTCCTCTAGGTGTGGGTGATATGAATTATTTCATTCATTCATTCATTCATTTGCAGAGCCGCTTAATCCTACTAGGGTCTCTGGGAGACTGGAACCTATCTCATTCGACTCTGGGCAAAGGTGGGGTACACCCTAGAGCTCGCCAATCCATTGCAGGGGCAACACACACAACTGTACACACTCGCACCTAGTGGCAATTTGGAACACCCAAAAGCATAATGTGCATGTCTTTGGACTGTGGGAGGAAACCGGGTGTACCCAGAGGAAACCCATGCAAGCATGGGGAGAAGCTAACAAAAATAAGTTGAATAGAACAAAGTCATATGATTTGATACACAATGTACCATGATATATATATATACTTACGCACCACTTGTCTGATTGTTACATCCATGGTTGTTAGTAGTGGTGTTGTCGTGGTACTGACATCTCCACACTGACCTCTCAATGAAGTAGCCCTGGACTGGACCTGCTCCCTCCGCGCTGGGAGGTTCCCACGAGAGAAACACGTAATCTCTGTTCACATCAGAGCACTCGAGGAGGAGAGGAGAACCTGGAGCTCCGAGCATTGCTGCAGGACCATCTGAGGCACACGGAGAGAACCATGAGGACCACGCGAACTCTGGAACAAGACCCTGACACAGATCTGCGCACTTCAGTACAGTATTATAGCATTTACAATTATAACAATTCGATATTATTTCTCGAGGCCGATAGATATTTTTACTCCTGCCAAGAAGGTCACGCTTTTGGTTTGTGATCTTGTTACTCAAAAGATTTTGGAGATGATACGAATCAAATCTTGGATTTTTTTTAAAGGATGTTTTAACATTGTGAGATAGCACGAGGGCGGCATGGTGGCACAGTGCTCAGCACGTCCACCCCACAGCAAGAACTTCAGGGGTTCGATTCCCATGCTCGGGTATTTCTGTGTGCAGTTTGCATGTTATCCCCGTGCTTGCGTGGGCTTCCTATGGGTACTCCGGTTTCCTCCTACAGTCCAAAAACGTGCACAACAGACTAACTGTCTGTTCCAAATTGACCCTAAGTGTGAGTATAAATGTGTGTTGGCCCTATGATGGTCTGGCTAGCTGTTTAAGGTGTACCCTGGCTTTGCCCAGTGTTGGCTGAGATAGGCTCCAGCCTCACTGTGAACCTAGTAGGAGTAAGCGGCTCGGCAAATGAGTGAGACTGTGTGAGTAAAGTGTCTTCAGATAAATATGTTACAATAAACAATAAAAAATGTTCGTATAAACATTTATAATGTTATAATAATGTTATTGCTTAATGATTTCATGCATTAATTTATATTGAGAAATTTTTAGCTATTATTAACTTTGTTGTGATCTAAATATTATTCATGTTATTATTACTAGACATTTGATAGCTTACGGAAATTTACGATCGTCATTACATTTACATAGACAGGAGCTTTCCAATAGCTCTAACGCCGGGATCTAATTAGATAATTAGAAGTTCAACTTCGTCTTCAAGTTAGAGGGAGCATGAGTGTGTCCGAAGACTCAGAAGAGGTAAGTTTTTAAATTCGAATTTCTCCACTAATGACACAATAACCAATGACATGACAGTAATGTTATTAGTAGTATTAGCATAAACACGTCATTCAGATAACGTGTTATTAATGTATTTAATATGTATAATTATATATTTTTTTACATTTATTTAAAAACTCAACCCCTCCTTAAATGTGAACCCAGACTTTTGGAGCGTCTGTGTATGTGTACTTGTTTAAATCAAACATATCAGACCTTTGACATAAATGTAGGCGCTGTGTTCGATGGTGCCCTCTTGGGTGCGCAGGCGGATGGTGTAAAGTCCCTCATGCTCCTTGTGCATGCCCTTCAGGCTGAGACTGGAGGAGCGCAGGGCTGTCCGTATGTCCATTCGACCAGATGCACAGAGAGGAACTCCTACCCACCCACCCACACACACACACACACACACACACACACACACACACACACACACACACACATACTTATTACTTATTACACACTAACAAATAACATAACCAGCCCGCATGCAGTAGTTATGCTTGAAATTGTTATTTTCATTCAACTGACATTAAAAAAAGAGACATGATAAAAGTTTTAGACCCCATGGTGGCTCAGTGCATAGCACTATCACCCCACAGGAACAGGATCTGGTTTCACTCACTCTCTCACTCATTGTCCAAACCACTTAATCCTATTAGGGTCACGGGGAGGCTGGAGACTATCTCAGCTGACACTGAGTGAATGCAGGATACAACCTGAACAGCTAGCCAGACCACTGCAGGACCAACGCACCCAATCATTCATACTCCCATAAACTTCGGACTGTGGGAGGAAACTGGAGTACCTGGAGGAAACCCACGCAAGCACTGGTAGAACATGCAAACTCCACACAGAAATGCCTGAGCCCAGGACTCGAGCCCAGGACTCAAACCCAGGACCTTCTAGCTACGATCTATCTATTGTGCTAACCATGTGCTAGCCATGTGCTACCTTCCTGCCACCAGGTTCTGATTTCTCTGTAACCCCGCGTCTTGCCTGAAGTCAGCTGGGATAGGCTCCAGCTTCCCACATGACCCTGATGAATAAGAGGTATAGATAGTAGAACAGTACTGGAACACTTAAAAAGAAATTAAACCCAAACTTAATAATAGCTTGCACGCATAGTTTACATTTGTAAAATAAAAACGAGCAATAACACCACACTCAAGGGGGGTGACACTGTAATCCAAAAAGCAGCACTGTAATCCAATAAGTCACATGATCACCCTGTGTTTTTGTCAGCAATACAGAACTAATTTGAATATGAATACATGCCGCGATATTCTTTTTTTTTCATATATATGAGCACATGCTTGTTTGATGTCTGTGAACGGAAGTGCATATTATGTGCCTAGTTTTATTTTATTCAGAAGTTCACTAGTTTATATCTGACTTGTTAGTTTAATATCTGTATACTGTTATTATTGCCGTTAACTTGCCTTATATGAACTGAGGGATTCATGTCCTAATTTTTGGGATTTCGCGCTCTATTGAGAGTGCAAAAATCAGCCTTTTCAGACAGACTAATGCAAACTATCAGATGGATTATAGCAGATTGCAACTTCGAAAATGTAAATAAAAACCACCTGATGATGAAAATATTCACGTACATTTGTAACAGGAGAGTTTGGAAGGCTTGCCTTTCATTTCATTCCAACCACTATGCCACTGTGCCACCCATCATAGACTTGTTATATATTTATATCAATTTATACTTAATTTTATTAACGATGTACAGTGGCTGGCTCAAAGGACCCAAGCCTGGATAAACCTAGAAACCTGGATCGTGATGATGATGATGATGATAATGATGAGGATGATGATGACTGTGTTATTGTTTGTAAAATTATGAACGAAGGTGTAGCATGATTTATACCGTCTCTGAACCAGGCCACGTCCTGCTGGAAAGGAAGGAGAGGGGAAGAAAAATGGCAGCTCAGAGTCAGAGTTTCTCCCTCTTTTATGAAAGATGGATTGAAGGTGGTGTCAAACAAAGCCTCTTCTTCATTTAAAGCAACTGGAGAGAAGAGTGAGGGGGGAAAAAGAAATTTAGAGCTTTAGATGAGTTCTGGAATTAGGGAGTAAAATTGTTTTTAAAAAATGTGTAAGAGAGAAGAAAGGTAAATAAGAGAAAATAAGAGGAAGGAGAAAAAAGAGAGAAGACAAGAGGAAAAAGCAAAAAGAGAAGAGATAAATAGTTGATGAAAAGAAGAGAGATTTGAAAATGGAACAGAAGATGAGAAAAGAGAAAATAAATTTAAAGAAGAGAAAAAAAGAAAATAAATAAAAAATTACAAAAAAAAAAAAAAAGACGAGAGTAAATAGGGGATGGGCGGTACGGTGGAGCAGTGGTTAGCACGTCCGCCTCACAGTAAGAAGGTCCTGGGTTCGATTCCTGGGCTCGAGGCGTTTCTGTGTGCAGTTTGCTTGTTCTCTCTGTGCTTGCGTGGGTTTCCTCCAGGTACTCCTGGTTCCTCCCACAGTCCAAAAACATGCACAGTAGGCTAACTGGCTGTTCCAAATCGCCCCTAGGTGTGAGTGTGAGTGTGAATGGTTGTGTGTGTGCTGGCCCTGCGATGGCCTGGCTAGCTGTCCAGGGTGTACCCCGCCCTCGCTCAGAGTCGACTGAGACGGCCGCCAGCCTCCCCTGGACCCTAATTAGAATTAAGCGGCTTAGAAAATGAATGAATGAATAAATGAATGAGAAAATAGGGGAAAGAATAAATAACAGAGGAGATAAAAAGAGAAAAAGAAGAGAAGAGAGTTGATGGAAAGAAAAACGGGAAAAAAGCAGGATAAGTGAAAGAAAAAGGAATTACAGGATAAGATTAGAGAAGGGAAGAGAAGAAGAGAAAAGGAAAGAAAACTAGTGGAGAGGAAAAAAAGAATAGAAACTAAAGCGAGATTAAAGAAGAGGAGATTAAAGAAATCGAGAAGACCGAAGAGATAAACCAGAGGGAACAGAAAGAAGAAGAGAATCAGGGATGACAGGAGTGGAGGAGAAGGAAAAAGAAGAGACGAGGAGTTGATAAGATAATACGACAGTTCAAATGACCAGTTTAGAGGAAACAACGTGTGTTATTAGTGAGAAAATGAATAGTCTATAAATGTATAAATAATTCGACGATTCGCTCGCCTATTATATTCTATAGAAATAGAAATGGGGATGTTGTCACTGAAGCACATCTAATTATCTGTATAAGCCAGGGGAAGGAAGGAGAAGCTGTCTCACCTCGTCACATGCTGCGACAATGAACAACGAACTCAAATGCTTAATTAAGAAGCTGGGAGCAGAGCTGCGTAAAATAAATCACTTGAGCGGGAAATCCAGGCTTGTGTCAGCTGGGAAAACTTTTTTTTTTTTTTTTTTTTTTTTTTTTTTTTTTTAAACCATATCGTTAAATCGCTTTGGAATATCATGCCTGCCTCTTTGACTCTACAGTAATTACAGGTTCAAAAACGTTAAAATTTGAAATCGAGGAGCATTTTACTCACTCGTTCACTCATTCGCTGAACCGCTGAATCCTACAAGGGTCGTGGGGAGGCTGGCGCCCATCTCAGCCGACTCTATGTGAAGGCGGGGTACACCCTGAACATCTCACCAGTCCATCATAGGGCCAGCACACACAATCATTCACACTCACTCCTAGGGGCGATTTGGAACAGCCAATCAGCCTACTGTGCATGTCTTTGGACTGTAGGAGGAAACCGGACAACCTAGAGGAAACCCACACAAGCACAGGGAGGACATGCAAACCACACAGAAACGCCCGAACCCGGGAATCGAATGCGACCTTCTTGCTGTGAGGCGGACGTGCTAACCACAACGCCACCAAGCCGCCGGAGGAGCATTTTATCCAGAAAATATTAAATTCTAAAGCAAACGTTTGTATTATTAAAGTTTTTACATTATTATAATTGCTTTTCAATCACTGTTTGACTGTGACATTATTACTAGTTTGAAGTCCGCCTCACAGCAAGAAGGTCCAGGGTTCTCGTCCCGCCTTAGGGTGTTTCTGTGTGGAATTTGAATGTTTTCCCTGTGCTTGCGGGTTTCCTCCAGGTACTCCAGTTTCCTCATACAGTCCAAAGACTGATCGAACGCTTCAACGCCATACTTGAAAAACTGTAGGGTGGTAACAGTAACTCCACATCACACCACCATACTATTTTCATTTCTATTTACACCATGTCTATGTAAGCCATTTACAACCTATTTATTTACACCATGTTATTTTTTATCTGAGTGTTTTCTTTCTCGATTGGAAAAACACAGGAAGTAGTTTTAGGAAATGATGGATGAGGATCCACTAACTATTTGTTTATGAAATCACTTGAGCACTTAAGCACGACAGAGAACTACAACATAAATCCAATCAAGAGATTACAAAGCACCCGGGAAAACGCCGGTTAAATAGATAACACTGAGACCCACACACACTCACACACACACACACACACACACACACACACACACACACATTCAAAACTCTGTAGTCAAGCATAATAAGCCATTTGTGAGCCTCCTATCACTTCATCAAAAGGGCAGATGGAAGGAAGAGAGGCCGTGTCTCGTTACACTACTTACCCACAGCCTGGGTGTGTTTCATTCCCGCCTCAAGGCCTCGCTTCGCTGAATTGGAAAGGAGAGAGGGAGAGAGAGAGAGAGAGAGAAGAGAAAATCAGTCTTTAACCTCACCCACACTCACACACCCCCACACACAGACTACTGGGTACCCCATTAAGCATTCCCTTTACTATAATATTTTCTGAACAATAGAATAAAATATGCAACAGTCAGTGAAAGAACAAATTGTTCACAAAGTCTTATAGATGGAGGAAGAGACACATGATATATTCAGCAAGATGACATCTGATATGCCATTCATCTGCTCTAGTACACAAGCTTTCATGGACGTTTATTCAAGGAGGGTGTTTCCTCTCAGTTTGTGTCTTCGTTTGTTAGCAAGATTATGCAAAAATGTACGTAAATTTGTGCCGAAGGTGGGGATTAGGACGAGGAAGCCTCCATTCAGTTTTGGAGGTGATCCGGATCGAAATTCTGCATTCTGGTATTTTTTTTAAAGGATTCTTTAACACTATCAGATAGGAGGATTTTTTGGAAGTGCCATATTACAGCAGGGCCAGCAGGGGGTGCTGTATACATACTTTTATCTGTAAAATGTTAGTTCTCTCCGTGCTTGTGTGGGTTTCCTCCAGGTACTTTGGTCCATAGACCCACAGTCCAAAGACATGCACATAAGGATAATTGCCCCAGGTGTAAGTGTGAATGGTTGTGTGTTTGTTACAACTCCTTTCCCCAGTGTTGGCTGAGATAGGCTCCAGCCTCCCTACGACCCTAGTAGGGTTAAGGGGTTCGGCAAATGAGTGAGTGAGTGAGCGTAAAATGTTATGTATGGAACTTTATGACATTCCTACCATTCTATGGTGGGGCTTTGGACAAGGAAGACTCCATTAGATTTTGGAGATAATCCAGATCAAATTCTGGATCCAGGGATTTCTTTAACATTATGAGATCATTATGAGATGATTTCTGACATTTTGGTTCATATGGGGCATTGCTGGGCTTGGTGGAGGTTTGCCCTCTCTGCTTTTTGAAGTGAAATATGTCTGATAAGTATTTCCAGTAAAACTAACCAGTTCCATTTGGTACCACCTCCACACACACACACACACACACACACAAAATCAATAACTCATATCACTCACAGTTCACTACAAGGGTAGCATAGGTTGTTGCCTCGCCTAAGGGGCTTTTGGCCACCACTTTGTATTCTCCAGCATCAGCAACACTACACCTGAAGAACATCACATCGGAGATATAAATAGTATATCTAGGAAATTCAAAGTCATAATTAAATCAATGTCATATAAATTGTTTGAAAAATATGACCACCTTCTAATCTCCAGAGTGTCGAGACCGTGTTTTTGGATTAATTTGTAGTTCCAGGGTTTTGAAGACACTGTCAGAGGAACACCGTCTTTATACCTTGCCAGACAAGCAGCATATAAAAAACAGGCTTTACTGAAATCATATGGATTAAACGTTAAAACAAAATAAATTTTTTTAAATCTGAAGTGTCAAAGTTGCCACGAGTCATTCCAACCAACATTTTTTCCCCCAGACTGCCATGGATATCCATTCCAGACAGTGGTTGAATATTTCACCAATTAAACTTGACAAACCTTTCACATTTCTGGTCCTATAAAATGAACCTGCTTGCGAACAATCGCTCACCAGGAGACGTGTGGTGATGGACAACCCTTGACAGTGCAGGAAAATTTGACAGCCATTCCTTCCCAGACGGTATGGGGACGTAGAGGGATGGAAAAGTCCGGAGTCTTCATACTCAAATCATCTAGAAACTTCAGGTGTCTTGAAAGCTTCCATTCTGCCTAAGGGTGAAGATAAATATTTAATCAAAGTCATGGCCTGGTAGAATCAGAGACAGACAGGAGAATATAGGACGGGGAAATAATGCTTGGAGAGGAATACAACCATCAATGAACAGATTCGAATGATATTATCTGCATAATAAAGAATAATTGTAATATTTCCCCCATATGAAACAGAATGTCAATTAAATTTTACACTCCTTATCCATTTGCTTCGAAAGAATTTCCAGATCTGGATAACATTTTACGTCCTTCTAGCTGTAGACATCTTACATAAGCACACCAAGTTTCATTCTGATCTGATGAAATTTTGCAAAGATACAAACTTTTAAAATAGGATTCCACATGTTAAATTTTAATTGGGGCCGGCACAATGTCGACGTGGTTAGGGACAGAAAGAAGTCTTTATTCTTTGAAAACTTTGTCCAATTTCCAGGCTCAGCAAGGATATTTTTTTATGGAGTTTGCATGTTTGTGCTTACGTGGGTTTCTATACTCCGGTTTCCTTCCACAGTTCAAAGACCTGCATTTTAGGCTAAATGGCTGTTCCAAATTGAGCTAAGGTGTGAGTGTGAATGGTCTGGTGAGCTGTTCAGAGTGTACCCCACCTTCGCCCAGTGTCGACTGAGATGGACACTAGCCTCCCCATGACCCTGGTAGGATTAATTGGTTCAGCAAATGAGTGAATCTGGATGAAACTTGATCCATGATATTTAAAATTGGATGTGTTTTGAGAGAGATGTTATTTTTAAAATGTATTACTCATTATAAGAGATTAGATTTAATGGGAACATTCTTGGATGATCACCTACCCATTATTACCTTTCGTGTGAGCTACGCGGAAGGTACTGTGACGCCCTGATTTTCGTTCTGCAGAAAACTGTGTGTGGCTGTCTGTCCGCAGTCCATGAGTGCGTACTCGGTCCTAGTAAGTTATTCACTTTGAGCCACTGATTAGCTGAATCATATGTTTAGATAATAGAAGTTAGACGGAGCATGTGTTGTCCGAAGACTCGCAAGGGGTAGGTTTTTAAATTCGAATTTCTCCACTAATGACATAGTAACTCATGTCATGACAGTAGTAATGTTATTAGTAATATTAGCATAAATATGTCATTCAGGTAATGTAACATAACCTAACCTAAAGGTATTAAACCCTATTATACAACAATAATTTATATTATTTAAACTAAAGTACTATTACCAATTTTTGCATATTTTTCCCATCAAAAGTAAAATTTGAGAGTTGCATGTGACATTATATATGCCAGTTGGTGCCAGTCGAAAGGTCAGTGAATGAGTGTGTTTGCTGCACCAGTCAATAAAATTTCACAGTGATCTGTCAAAAACAGTGGACAGGAAGTTGCTAAAAGACAGACAGACAAACAAATAAACCCACATCAATAAAATCATAACCTTAAGTTTGGGCTGCAACTATAGAGTTACAGCAAAACTAAAGTGCTAAAAGCTAATAACAGCTAAAACCATGATTTTCCTGTGAGCATCTTTACATTTGATCAATTCCCTTTAATTTCTACTTATTTGAAATTATGATTAGTGATGGTGATATTTATGCATTAAATATTTTTTATATTTTTATATTTTTAGAGCACTGGGATTTAACCCAAGTCCTACAGCACTGCAATGTTGGTTCATCTCATTGCCAACTCATTAAGCTATTCATAAGTTGACTCAGTTTGGGGGAAAAAATTAAGCTGCAAGCTCTACAGGATTAAAAAAAAATTAAAAATCACAAATTAAATGACATTTTCATAAACCAGAGATTCTCTGGAGTTTCTTCTATCCGAGCCTCACCTCTTTACGCAGTGCCATGCGGTCCATACGTTTACGGACCACGTGCTGGTTCCTGATCACCTCGATCTCCACCTTCTCTGCCTCATTACCGAACATGGTCCATTGATCCCTCTCTCGGAGCTCATCGTTCTCCATGGTTACTCTCAGGACCTCCCTGAGGATCACAGACACATCTGCTTTAGTGGAAGTAGCATTGATGCTGGAAAATTTTCACAAGGAAAACCTTTTGGTCACTTAAAAGTAGTCGACCCCAGAAGGATCTCCTAATCATTTCCTGTTTGGTTTTATTCATTCATTCATTTTCTAAGCTGCTTCATCCAGGCCATCGGAGGGCCTGTTTGGTTTTTAGATGTAAACAAAAAAGTATTTTCTAACTTTTTGTAGGTCTTGTCCAATGTTACATCTGTATGACCCACCGGTGATTAAAGGTGTTTGGTCACCAGTTGCACATGTGCAGTGCGGTCATGAAAGTTTTGTGTGGGCCACGGGAGATTACGCAGCCGGCATTATGAAGAAAGAGTGTTACAATCCTAGTCAGCCTTGGTGTTTTTTTCCCCATTCACACTAAAATAACAAAAGATGAAGTAGCTTCGACCACCAGACAATTGCTTAAATCAATATGGATGCAGAACAAGGAGTTTTCTATGTGGCAGAGGCTTAAAAAGAGCTGCGTGTATTCGACTGACTCAGCGTTTGTCAGCCATTTACTCTTGCTTGACTTATGGTGAAGAGAGAGGGAAGATTTCTTGTCCTTTCCCTTGTCGAAGCACCGCTAGAAGCATTGAATAATGGAGCAAAATGTTTGTCCATGCTCCTGACAGCTCACAGATTTGAAATATGCTAATGTGCATTTTTCAGTTGCACAGCCATTCCCTAGTACACATGCCCAACCGATGACACATCTCATATCAATTCAAACCTCTATTTAATGAGATACTGAAATATCGAGAAGACGCAAGCCTGTATTATATCGTAAATTAAATATAAAGCGCAGTAGCAGAAAGAGGCTTGATTAAGAGTGCATTAATTGCCAAACTGGAATCTCACTCACTCACTCACTCACTCACTCACTCTCTCTCTTTTGCCAAACTGCTTAATACTATTAGCACACAGAAACGACCATGCCTGGCAATTGAACCCAGGACCCACTTGCTCTGAGGCAAATGCACTAACCACTATGGCACCGTGCCGCCCACCAAACTAAAAATAAATACAAATTCAGGTGGAATGATTAAATAGACTAATGTGACAATAGCGAAGGTTTGTGAATGAGAAATGATTAAATTTACTAAAATCCCAAAACAAAAAGGCCTTTTATATAATGTGACCTTTGTGTTTTTCAATTTAAAAGGCAGTTTTTTTCAAACTTTGAATGAGTTCCAAAAGATGCTGTAATGCTTTAAAAATGTAAAAATAAACCATTAAAATACCATTTTTGTTTGCTTTTCTGAAGTTACTGTGTAGTGTACACTAAACAATTATTTACCTCAGGCTCAGTGAATATCAGTGAATAGTCCCCGAGACAGAAACCTATATCCACCTCACCTTTGGTGAATAACTGTTAAATATATGTTTATAACACTGATAATATATTAGGTGCAGGAATAGGAATCATAGTGTGAATAATGTACTCTCTGAAATAAGATGTTGCATGGGTAAAATTTTATATTTTATGGTTAGATACTGTATTATACCTATTTACAGACCTGTATTTTTCATTTTGGACATCAGTGGCACCACAGTAGGATTCCTAATCCAAAAAACTCCACAGTTCTTCAGGAAGCTGCTTCAAAAATGCTGATTTTGAGTGTGCACTTTGGATAGCTTGTTTGGCTTCCTCCTCGCATTTATGGTCTTTCTGCTGTATGTGCCTACTCTGCTCTGATTTGTTGCCTTATTGGTAGCATGGGGGAGGTAGTGTGGAAAGGGCAGCTAATCAGAAGGCCCAGCACACCATGATGCACAAATGTGCCAAAAACAAAAAACAAAAACCAAAAACCAACCAACCAACCAACTAACCAACCAACCAAACAAACAAACATAAATAACCTTGTGTTTACGGCCAGCTTAAACAACCAAGAGGAAAAACGTAAACATTCGCAAACCTTGTTTTTTTGTCATTTTGGCGTCAACAAACACAGCTAATCAGCACTGTGAATTTATGGTTCAAAAAAGTGGAAAAAGCATCATATCCCCCTTTAAAAAACAAGTTATAGTTAAAATGTTCTATAAATATTTACCTTATAATAAGCCAGATGTTCATTAGCACTTAACTCTTAAAATGCCACCCATGCCTCTCTATGTATGCCTCTAATATACATTATGCATTTCTAAACTCTTTTTTACTTTTTTTTTTTTTTTTTTTTTTTTACAAATCATTCACAGTCCAGCTATATTTTACACCCTCCTGAGATCACACCACTTGAACTGCAGGTCATTTAACACTGTAATTTTGCTCTTTAAATAATTTACCCAAGGGACACTTAGAAAAAAAAATACACTATAAGAAAGCTACAGCAAAAATTACCAAAACTACAAACCTAGAGGTTTTCCATTCCTCTTTCCCAAGCCAGAGGCCCATATCTTCCTGTCTGTCTGCATTAAATAAACAGACTGTGAGGATGATTTGGGCTGCTTGAACTTTTCTGTTCGGAGATGAGTGCTGCGTGACATTTTTCCGCCTGTCACTGAAAAGCTCATGAGGAGGTTGTCGAGTGCATGCTTGTGAATCCAGATTGGATTGTGTAATGTCGAAAAGGCCAAGGAGAAGTGAAGAAACACTGTCTGGAATGATGGCAGACGTTTTCATTGCTCAAGGGCACACTTGAACACACCTAATTGAGACCGCTTTGATTCTATAATGCTAGTGTATACCTCTCTTAAATATACTTATAGTGTGCCACAATAAATTGTTGTTCTATATTTTAAGTCAAAGCTTGTTGACATGTTTTTGTTCCCAGACAATGATTTCTGGAGGTGTTCCTGAGCCCATGCAGCGATTTCCATGACAGAATCATGCCTGTTTTTAATTCAGTTCCTCCTGAGAGCATCATATATCATATTTCTCGGCAGAGACCTCTCCAGATTCTCTTAATCTGTTGATGATATTATGTAAGAGCGGCACGGTGGTGTAGTGGTTAGCACGTCTGCCTCACAGTAAGAATGTCCTCGGCGTGGGCATTTCTGTGTGGGGTTTGCATGTTCTCCCTGTGATTGCGTAAGTTTTCTCCAGGTACTCTGGTTTCCTCCTACAGTCCAAAGACATGCATATTAGGCTAACTGGCTGTTTCAAATTGCCTGTGTGTGTGTTTTTTGTGTGTGTCATGACCTGGCGAGCTGTTCAGGGTGTACCCCGCTCTTGCCCGGAGTCGGCTGGTATAGGCTCCAGCCTCCCTGCAAGCCTAATAGGATTAAGCGGCTTAGCAAATGAAACTACGTACTGTAGATAAAATTGTTGCAATTTTACACTGAAGAACAATATTCTAAAATTGTTCCACAATATGTGGATGCAGTCTTTTCGCAGATTGTTGAACCTCTGCCCAGATGCTCTTTTTATAATCTCAGTTGTTAGTGACAGTTGCAAAACTAAGTATGTGTGCGTACCACTTACTTTACCAGCATTTTGTTGCCTCCATCCCAACTATTTCTGAGATGTGTTGCCCCCATCAAATTCATTCATTCATTCATTTTCTGAACCGCTTATTCCTAATTCCATCAAATTCAATTCAATAATTTTTCTTAAAATAGTAAAATGTCTCACTTTCAGTATTTAAACACATTTTCAATGTTCTATTGTAAATAAAATATGGGATTATGAGATTATGCAAATCATTGCATTATGTTTATATTTATATTTTACACAGCATCCCACATTTTTGGGAATTGGGGTTGTATTTTTTATTATACTGTATTAACACACACTTGGAGCAGTGGGGTGCCATATATTGGGGCACCCGGAGAGCAGTTGGGTGGTCAGGCACCTTGATCAAGAAGGGAAGGTGCTGGTGGGGGGGGGGGGGGGGGGGGGGGGGGGGGGGGGGGGGGGGGGGGGGGGGGGGGGGGGGGGGGGGGGGGGG
>JBCNYH010000004.1:4330895-4343813 GCA_039654325.1 Tandanus tandanus
CACACACACACACACACACACACACACACACACACACACACACACACACACACACACATACACACACGCACACACACTTAGGGACAATTTGGAGCAGCCAGTTAGCCTAATGTGCATGTCTTTGGACTGTGGGAGGAAACCGGAGTACCTGAGAAAACCCACACAAGCATGGGGTGAACATGCAAACTCCACACAGAAACGCCCTTGCTGAGCTTGGGACCCGAACCCAGAACCTACTTGCTGTGAGGCAGATGTGCTGGCCACTACGCCACCATGCCGCCCAACACCAAATCAGTGAAAGCGATGTTTCTAATTCGAAGTATTTCTAAAAACCATCAATAGGATCTTGGGATGGGATGACGTAAAATTCATGACCATTCAGTTACAAATCCAAAAATTATATCATGAAAATAGATATTTTTATGTATTTTTATTTATGTGACCCCATTTTCTACGCAAAAAAAAAAAGAACAGCTCAAAAAGTGATGATTTACACCATAGGATGAAGTGGAATATGCCAATTTTCTTTATCGTTGGTCTTTCATTAGACGCTTTTCATTATATATTTTGACATGGAAAACACACAGTTTGTTATGAAATCATACTGCAAACTCCGAACCAATAAGGGATTTGAACAGAGTGCTAGACACCTTGATATGTGTCCGTTTCACCCACAAAACCACAGACACTAAAGGGGGAAACACCTTCCCTTGCACTTGTTTTCGCTTGTAATAATGCCCACGATTATGTGATTAGCGAAGGCTTAGCCTGCGGCGTAAAATTGACTCTGACAACAAAGGAACAGGTGAGCAGAAAAGCAGAAGTTTATACACTCGCTTCAGAAGCACAGAGAAGTTGAAGTAGGGAAACAAAATGGGAACAAATGAGGAAGTTCATGTCACTTCTTGGTTTAGTAGTTTGGAGTGAGATTAGGAGTATAAACAGTGCAGATGTAGGAGACACTAAAGACGGCTACGTCAGTTTATCATCCACTTTGAAAGTCAAATCCAACTTTAGAGGGGAAGCTCAAGGCTTAGAACAATAGCAGGTATCAAGTGTATTATTGTGGGGGATTAAAACTGAAAATGTTTATGGTTCTGTGGCACGCACGAAACCCTGACTCTTTGGATACCGAGTGAGCTATCAAGCAAGCACCGAACGCATATAGACATTCTGTCTGCTATCAGTGAAACATGCCTCGATAAGCAAATCCAGATGTTTCTCAATGTTTGACTTGAATGAACAGCGCTATAAACCTACTTACACAATCCATAAAACTTTACCGTGGCTACTCATTCTCTGTGTAAACTCACGCCATACTTCTCGTAGGGATGCACGGTGACGTATTGGTCAGCACGTCCGCATCACATCCAGGGCTCAAGTCCTGGACTCGGGTTGTTTCCGTGTGGAGTTTAAATTTTCTCCCCATGCTTGCATGGGTTTCCTCTGGGTACTTCAGTTTCCTCCCACAGTCTAAAGACATGCACATTAGGCTAGTTGGCTGTTCCAAATTGCCCCGGAGAGTGGGAATGCTTGTGAATGTTGCCCTGTGATGGTCTGGTGAGCTGTTCAGGGTGTATCTTGACTTTGCCCAGTGTCGGCCGAGATAGGCTCCAGCCTCCCCGCGACCCTAATAGGATTAAGCGGTTCAGCAAATTAGTGCATGAGTGAGTGAGTGTATATCTCCTTTGCATATTTTTGTAAGGTTATAAACCCGCTCTCAAGAACAAGCACTCCATCATCCCAGACTGCACTACAACCTTGTTGGATGAATGGTGTAGCTCTTGTGTAATTTTTTTTTTCCGATTTTGTGACAAACTGCTATTAAAAAATGTTGATAACTGATATTAGGGATGAGTCATGTGACGCAGAAACAGCCATTAAGCCAATAAAATAAGCTTTGACATTCTTCCGATGTCTTATTATGAGTTGCTTTACCAAGTATGCATGTGCAAGTGTGATGATGATGATGATGTTGATGCTAATGGTAATGACAATGATGTGTCTGAGATGGAAATCAGGGCCATACCAGGATTTAAATTTCCTCTTCTTGATCTGTGAGGACAGCTCCATGCTGTGAGACAACTGCCCCTTCTCCTCCTCGTGGCTCCGGATTGTCACGATTTTAGCCGCCATGTCAAACCTGCAAGCGTCAGAAGAGTTCAACAGTTGACTTAAATAAATTGTGTTGTTTGGCTAGGAAACTCCATATACAACAAACGGCAAAACATAATTTTAGCACAGGGCAGCATGGTGGCGTAGTGGTTAGCATGTCCTCCTCACAGCAAAAAGGTCTGGCATTACTGTGTGGAGGTTGCAATGTTCTCTCAGTGCTTGCCTGGGTTTACTCGGGGTACTCTGGTTTCCTCCGACAGTCCAAAGACATGCACATTATTCTAACTGGCTGTTTCAAATTGTCCCTAGGTGTGAGCGTGATGGTTGTGTGTGTTGTCCTGTGATGGCCTAGCGAGCTGTTCAGGGTGTACCCCGCCTTCGCCCAGAGTCGGCTGAGATAGGCTCCCGCCTCCCGGCAATTTAGTTGCTACTTATAGCAATGTTTGTAACTGATTCCAAATATTTCTATTACTTGTTTTAAAATACCTGTTACAGAAATTAGCAGGAATAAGCAGTAGCAAGGCTACGATCATCGCTCCGTCCATCTCAGTCAACACTGGGCGAAGGCAGGATACACCCTGAACAGCTCACCAGAACAGAACTATTCACACTCGCACCTAGGGGCAATTTGGACTAACAGCCAGTTAGCCTAATGTGCTTGCGAGCAATTGGAGAACATGTAAACTCCAATCGAACCCAGGACCTGCTTGCTGTGAGATTGATGTGCTAACCACTACATCACCGTGCCGCCCTACACTCGGATGAGATGCTTAATTGTAATTTACTATGGCAATAATGTGAAAAACAGGCCTTTGGTTACTAGCCTGTAACTGCTGTACTGATTTCAATGTGTTTCATTGTGAAGTTCTTTTAAACCTGAAGTGGAAGGAACAGGAAGTGGAAGCAATCAAATGCTTATAAACTGCAATTTCAGCTTATTTGCAGAGCGCACGGCGCCACTTTGTAAAAATGTTCCACTTTTTTAATTCCTGCTTTCAATTTCCACCAGTTTTATCCAAGTGCTGCTAATCATGTGACCCAACCAACTAAACAGTGTGATCAGACAAATAAGTGCAGTATTTAGAACACGTATTTCTTAAATCTACTCCTCTTAAATTAACCATCAAGTGATTTCTTTAAGATCACGTAGGATTAACATCTCACACCATGTTAGCACATGCTTTAATGCTAATTATAGATTTTTTTGTGATGTGTCTTAAAGCTTTCCATTCAGTAGTGCACAGCCTATATGTTTTTATCTTCCATTATCACTTCATTTTGGCCAAATTCAAAGGATTCCCCATGAAAGCACCCCAGCTCTTGGGCTTTGTGTCTTTTATTCACCTGTTTTACATCTTCCTTTGGTGGTCTGTGTCTGTTTACATGAACAATAACAAGAACATTATTCATTCATTCATTCATTGTCTAAACCGCTTAATCCTAATTAGGGTCGCGGAGAGGCTGGCGCCCATCTCAGCCGACTCTGGGCGAGGGGCTGGGTACACCCTGGACAGCTCGCCAGACCATCGCAGAGCCAACACTCACACAACCATTCACACTCACATTCACACCTAGGGGTGATTTGGAACAACCAATTGTAGTATATAGTACAAGGCATGACCTGATTGGGTCACTATCTTGGGATAAACTCGATCAGAACTAATCACAGTGTAATTGTGAACAGTGAACTAATCACATGTAACTAATGACATGGTTTAAACCCAGTCCAAGTTTTGGTATATACTACATGAAAACATGGAGAAACACAACATGGAGATTTTTATAGTCAATTTTTACATATTTTAACCATGACGGAGGTACGTCAGCTGAGATCTGTGTGCTCCACAGGGCTGTGTAATGGTGTCTTTTAAGTTTCAGTTTGTGCAGTAATTTGCTCCAGAATAAAATCTTTTTTACATTTATTTCCAGAATAAACATCTTTTTTTTGTGTGTGTGTTTCTTTGCCTTGCTTTATAGACATTTTGCACAAGCTCTTGATTAGCACTGTTAATAAATACTCAGCATTTGCATCTGCCTCCAGTGTGCCATCTGTGAAAGAAAGCAAGCCTGACCAGATGGATGCAGCACATTACTTTGAGCACTCCCAGACCCAGTGGCAATGGATCTGGTAGACACAGTGGGAGAGTGAGCATGTCAGTGCTATTCTGGGCCCAGTCAGGAAGTAGCTTTCCCAAATAATATTTTCAGCCCCTAGTGCCTTGCTCACACCATATTTGATGACAACCCTCAGTGCTATGCCCATACTGAAAGCCAACATGACAGTCCGCCATTCCATGCTCACACTGGCAACATTCGGGAATGAGGCCTGACCGGATTTGACCCCAACTCCATATGCAGCAAACCGCAATTCACTGTGTGTTCTGACACCTTTCTATCATTTTTACCAGATTACATGATAAACATGATTTTAACACTGGGCAGCACGGTGGCGTAGGGGTTAGCATGTCCGTCTCACAAGCAAAAAGGTTCAAGTCCTGGGCTCGGCGTGGGCGTTTCTTTGCGGAGTTCACATGTTCTCCTCATGCTTGCATGGGTTTCCTCCGGGTACTCCAGTTTCCTCCCACATTCCAAAGACATGAGGTTATCTGGCTGTTCCAAATTGCCCTCAGTGTGAGGGGTTGTGTGTGCGTGATAACCCTCTGAAGGTCTGGTAGGCTATTCAGGATGTACCCAACCTTCGCCCAGTGACGGCTGAGATAGGCACTAGCCTCCCTGCGACCCTAATGGGATTAAGCAGTTCGGCAAATGAGTGAGTGATGCAAGTATTTTCAGCCACGATTAGAAGAAACATGATAAGAGAAATGAGACAGATGCATTGGAGCCAGAGAAGTAAAAAAAAAAAAAAAAAAAACTCAACGTCCCTTTATGGCTTGTTGAGTGAATAATACTTCATTAGTTCAGGGGTACAGTGCTACCCACTGTGCTCACGCTATCATTAATCACATGAGGCACTTGGGAAAATCACACACACACACATGCACTCAGCAGAACTAGGCCACTTTTGAAGGATCACTTCATTTACAATGAACTCTGAGCCACCGCTTGTGTTACCATAACAAACAGTGTGCAATGTGTTGGGGTTATTTTTCCCTTTCTATTGTCCTGTTGGCTTCCTTCATATTGTCCTGTCTAGTGTACAAAGCTGAGTGACTACAGGGAAAGGGCTGAGGAGATGAAAATACACTGCACTCGAGGGAGAACGGATAAAACAGCTCCATTTTGGCAGAAGATTTATGACTGAAATTGTGAAAAATAAGGTGCTTCAGGAGGAAGGAGTGCAATTTGTCTGGTAATGCTGGAGACATCGAGACATGGTCTTGAATCATGTGCTGAGTGGAATCTATTCGATTATTCTGAGAAAGCTTTCAGAAGAAGAAAAAAAAATTAACAGGGTGGGGTTGAAAAAAAAAAAGAAGACATTTATAATCATTTTATTTGGCTACAGTCCCATCTATAGCCTCTTATGTCTGTACGCAACAAGTATACCATCCAACTTTTGGCAGACACGTGATTAGATATATGATAAACAATTTTACCATAATACCACAGTTCTATTCATTCATTCATTTTCTGAACCGCTTAATCCTGATTCGGGTCGCGGGGAGGCTGGCGCCCATCTCAGCCGACTCTGGGCGAGGGCAGAGTACACCCTGGACAGCTCGCCAGGCCATCGCAGTACCACAGTTCTATTCATTCTGAAATGTGATTGGTCAGAAGGTGTAGGTTAAATAGCAATTTCGTACCAAGGGCGAGGTGGATGTCACTGAATAGTCCCTGAGACAGAACATTGAGGAGACTATTCAATACAGTGACCACCCCCACACCAAGCGTGAAGAGCCACGTGGTCATATTTTAACCATGACAGAGGTAGATCAGGTGAGCACTGTGCATTCCAAGCTGAACTAAGTGATGTGTACACAGAAACATAAAGAAAAGCAAACTAAAATGAAATTTTATGGATTATTTTAAAAATATTTTAAGCATGACAGAGGTAGGTCAGGTGAGATCTTCACATTCTGAACAGATTTGTAGCTAACAGGGTGTTTTTAAACCCTTTTAGGGTTATAGCATACACTACACAGGAACATAAAGAAAAGCAAACCAAAATGAGATTTTAATAGACAACTTTTACATATTTTAACCATGACAGAGACAGGTCAGGTGAGCTCTGCGCATTGCAATTAGAACTAAGTGCTGTGTAGCTAACGGTGTTTTTAAACCCTTTCAGAGTTCTAGTATACACTACAGAGAAACATAAAGAAAAGTAAACTAAAATGAGAAATTTATAGACTATTTTTCCATATTTTAGCCATGACAGAGGTGGGTCAAGTGAGCATCCTTGTGCTCTGAGCAAAGCATAAGCACAGTGTAAAAATGTGGGTCATTTTAAACCCATCCAGAGTTTTGGTATATACTACACGGAAATGAAAGTAAACCATGCTCCGTAATGATGTGGAAACACAAGAAAAGCAAACTAAAATGAGATTTTTCTGGTTTATGTTTACATTTTTAAAGCATGACGATAATAACCCCACCTGCTTCAAGTCACTATGACAATGTATGAGTTTCTATCCTTTTGATTTGAGCATTATCTACCTGGGATAATGTTTTTAATCTCCAGATAGCAGACCAATCAGAACGCTCCATTCCTGTGTATTATATACAGTTATTCTTTAACAGCTGCTCGGACAGAAGCTCCAAATACAAAGCAAATTACCGGTTTGTGTGTGTATTAATATGCATATTTCTTGAGTAACAGCTAACATAGGGGACTTACATGTTGGAGCGCTGCACCGAAATAGGGTGAAGTTGTTAGAAAGAAGATTTATTATGTTTATTTAGTGTTTTTGGAAGGAGTCTCCAGTTTCAGCTGGAGCTGAAGCTGTAACTAATTTTTCTGATTTATGCTTTTTGTCTTATTTACCGGAAGAGAAAGAAAAAAACAGAGAGGCTGCTGGGGGGAACACTGTTTAAAGGGGGTAGTGGGGGTTGGGGGGATGGGGGACGGGGGGTGGTTCTTCTCACTTTTGTAACCTGTAGTATTTTGAAAAGAAGCTCTTGTAATAGGAAAAATCACACCATATAATTAGACAATGACAAGTTTACACCAATTAGAAGAGACATGCAATATTTATGCGCGTGACTGTCATTACAGAAGGTTAATAACTTCAGGGTCACTAAGATGAATGCTACTCCTACGGTACATGTCTGGGAAGGGGAATGACAAATTAAAATGTGACTCACGTTTGTCAGGAGCAAATCTGCAGGACTATTCGATCCACACGGTGTCCTTTTCTTTCTCTTCTTTTTTATTTTTTACTTCCCAGGGTTTGACCTTTTTAACAAGTCTTTCTTCTTACTGTCCTTGTTTTACCCTCTGTGTGTGTGTGTGCGTGTGTGTGTGTGTGTGAGCAAAAGGGGGAGAGAGAGAGAGAGAGAGAGAGAGAGAGAGAGAGAGAATGAGAGAGATACAGAACGAGGGTGACCCCCTGGACAGACTGTGTCCTTGACTGGTAGAGTGCACTCTGAACAAAGCGGCTTCCACCTTCCAGTAGTAAATATAGACCAAGGCCTAACACACACTGGTCAATTCAAACCATCCGTATAGACTTACAGATGACACAATGGGACAATACAGAGTGGACTTCTGTGAGGATGGGGGATATAAATCGAGCAATGGCTCTGGGTCTATCTGACTGGCGATACAGTTGTGCATGGGGATTAAGAAAGGATTACACTGTGCAGCACATGGTGTGTGATGAATAATGTCAAGGTTCTCTGTTTCCTCAGACGACGCCCACAGCTGAATCTTGCTTTGTGTCCAAAAGTCCATTTATTGGATTTCCACTTGTACATAGAAACTGCATTTGCAAATCATCACATGCTAATCATTTGCCGAACTGTTAACTCCTATTAGGGTCGTGTGTGTGTGTGTGTGTGTGTGTGTGTGTGTGTGTGTGTGTGTGTGTGTTTTAAAATACATAAATTACACTGGATCATAGCACAATGGCAAGTTTATTTGCGGTTCCTTAACAATTCAGTGGAGAATAAAGTTAGCATGAACCTAATTGTCTAGCTTTAGCCATGTCCATGTCTGCGTTCACCAGTGCCTATGTTCCCCAGTTCTGTGCTCCCCAGCACCTATGTTCCCCAGGAACCCTAACCCTAACCCTTATATTCCATAAATTGTTACTTTGATGAGTATGTTTGATTTTTGTTTCATCATACTTCTTTTACAATATGGATTCAATTGTTCTGGCTTACTTCTATAAAGTAAACAATACAATGGAAGATCCATTAATTTAATAAGGATCGGGGAACATAGGGTCTGGGGAACATAGGATCTGGGGAACATCGGGACTGGGGAACATCTGGACTGGGGAACATCGGGACTGGGGAACATAGAGACTGGGGAACATCAGGACTGGGGAACATAGAGACTGGGGAACATAGAGACTGGGGAACATCGGGATTGGGGAACATCTGGACTGGGGAACATCGGGACTGGGGAACATAGAGACTGGGGAACATAGAGACTGGGGAACATAGAGACTGGGGAACATCTGGACTGGGGAACATCGGGACTGGGGAACATAGAGACTGGGGAACATCGGGACTGGGGAACATAGAGACTGGGGAACATAGAGACTGGGGAACATCGGATCTGGGGAACATCAGGATTGGGGAACATCGGGACTGGGGAACATCGGGTCTGGGGAACAAAGAGACTGGGAAACATCGGGTCTGGGGAACATCAAGATTGGGGAACATCGGGACTGGTGAACATCGGGACTGGTGAACATAGAGATTGGGGAACATAGAGACTGGGGAAAATGGGGCTAATCCTGCTTTAGCCATGTAGCTCTACTGGAAAAACAACCATGCTAACCAGTGACTAATTCAATCAGGGAGAAAAATTAATTGATTACACTCTCCTTGTTATTTTTTCCTCCTTTGTTTTTTTTTGTGTGTGGAAGTTTTACTTGCCGTCCTTAGAAAGGGAAACTATTTGTTCTGTATAAAACTTTATGAATTACTCCATAGGAGCACAATAAATCCTTTAGGGTGCTTGATGAACCTTTTTCCCCCCTTCTAAGTATGCATTTGTATATGCTAACAATAAAAATATGATAGGCTAATCATATTACATAATAATTTTAAGCGAGACCATGTATCTTAAAATATATACCTCTCTTTCCCACAATCCAATGCTCTCATTATAGGAGCCGTTAATCATTTACAGGGTTTAGAAAGGAGCTGCAGCTCTGCACTGTCTCATCAAGCTCCAGTGTTCTGAGTTGATTTGGATATAAAAACAGCATAACGCCAGACATGGTCAAGTGTGTGAGTGTGTGTGTGTGTTATTTATAAGTCTTTACTGACTGACCACACCTGGTCCTGTAAACAATACAGGGGAGGTGCCAGGCTTTTTCTGTTCTCATCTATCATTCAGCACATTCAGACTAAGAATAACTCCCAATGCCACTGTTGTTGGGACAAAGCCACAGCTAAGATCTATTTTTACAAATTACTGTCATTGCATTACATTACAAACGAACAACAGCAACAACAGAAAAACGCTGAAGCCTGTGATGGTGCTGTAGTCAGAAACTCCTAATGAAATGCTGAGGAGGGATACTAGGGTCGCAGGGAGGCTGGCGCCCATCTCAGCCGACTCTGGGCGAGGGCGGTGTATACCCTGGACAGCTCGCCACGCCATCTAATGGTCAACACTCACCCAACCATTCACACCCAGACTCACACCTAGGAAACTGGAGTACCTGGAGGAAACCCACGCAAGCACAGGGAGAACATGCAAACTCCACACAGAAACGCCCCGAGCCGATCCCAGGCCTTCTTGCTGGGAGGCGAACATACTAACCACTGTGCTACTGAGCCACCCCTCTCGGCTATAATTGATCTTTTTTTATTTGTTATTTGAGCTGTCAGATTTATTTATTTATTTATTTATTTATTTATTTAAGCAGAGGTTTACACAGCTTACGCATAAAAAGCAGCTGTATGCATTGTATATGGATGTTGAGTTCATACAAATGCAATCTCTAAAGGTCACTGTGTCTGCAGTGGAACTGATTTATGGAAATAAAATAATGGGGGAAACTTTTAATAATTCATCGTTAATTTTCTGAACCGCTAAATCCTAATTTGGGTCGCGGGGAGGCTGGCGCCCAGCTCAGCCGACTCTGGGCGAGGGCAGAGTACACCCTGGACAGCTCGCCAGGCCATCGCAGCTTATAATAATTCATAAAAAAAAAAAAAAATAGTATGATAATGCTTAAACTAAAATGATTGACACTCACCGTGTTACCGTCACTTGGAGCAGACAGTGTTCAAAGTTGTCAAAGTATGAGTATATACTAAGCAGAAACATAAGAAAAGCAAACTAAAATGATTTTTAAGGTTTATTTATTTAGTTATTTATTCATTTTAAAGCGTCACAATGATCACGCCGCTTGTTCGATCACAGCGCTCACATGCCTTTCATCATGGCATCTTTTGAAACTTATTCAACATTGAAAAAGTACTCGTTCACCCCGGAAAATCTGAAGGCTGTATTGTGTAGCTTTCTTCGTATTTGTTTGTACAATGTTTTATTACATTTCTGAGATATTAAAACCAGTGACTATAAAAAACAACAACAAAAAACACGGGTTTACGTCCGCCGTTTTGATTCAAGCATTATTCACTCTGTATAACGTCTATTAATCCGACATAGCAAACAAATCAGATTGCGCCATTCCTGTGTAGAATATGTGCATTAAATCAAGGTGCCCATCTTATATGAGTAGGGCTGTCAGACCAGTGTGTTGCTGGAACATAGTGTCTCCGTGACACGTCTATATAAATGTGCCTCATTTTATAATAAGACAAATAAAGGAAATTTAATCACCCTTTATATAAATGTTCTGACCTTCTATCACCATAAGGCCAGATAAAAAATTCCCGGTTTCTCATCAGAACTTTTTGAAAACCTAATTGAGGCACGCGTTTGTTTTTAAATAGAGAAATGAGGTGAGTGTCGAAGCCCAAAAGCTTTTAAAGCTAAATGTAGGTAAAGTGACCAAAGCTTTACAGTACACCCTAGATGACCAGTCTTTTACATGTACATTTGACATGTTTTAAACTCTGAAACTCTGAACTGTCTATAGAACAGCAGCCTCGCAGTTCCAAAAATCTTTAGAAAATAGAACTTTTTCAGACAGAACTAAACCAATCTCACGATCGCAATTACCGCGTCTAACTCAGAATTGCTTTCTGTGTCGTTTTTACGTTGTCTGAGGTGTTTTCCGAGGTTTTGAGCGTGGTTTTCTAAAAAAAAAAAATAATAATAATAATTTGATGTGGCGCCAATTTCCGGGTGCAGGCGTTGATTTTTATCCAGCCTAAAGTTTCCGAGTATTCATTTCATATTTTTGAGAATATCAATATGCTGGTGTAAGAAGTGTGATGCACTTGAGCACTCTTTGTTTCTGAATTTGTGAACATACTCAAAATGAACATGAGCTAAATTTACATAATTAAAATATGTGGTGTTTGAATACATTGTAAAAATGCAAGCTGACCACCAACTTGTATTTTTTCAACATATTCAAACCATATTCAAAAAATCATAAAATATTAACCTTCGATATTGGGCCCCCATATTATGTTTTGGAGCCATTATAGTTATACACTAGCCATATAGTTCAAGTAGGTTACAGCCCTATATTCTGTCAGCTCACTGACAGCCCTAACCCGAACCCAAATGAAATGAGTATAGCACCCAACCTATTTAAGCAAGGTGCCCATTTTACATGAGTAGGTCTGTTCCACCAATGGGCTGTCAGAATATAGAGCCCTCCCTGTTCAAGTAGACCATTATCATACTCATTCATTCATTCATTTTCTGAACCGCTTAATTCTATTCAGGGTTGCGGGGAGGCTGGCGCCCATCTCAGCCAACTCTGGGCGAGGGCAGAACCCTGGACAGCTCGCCAGGCCATCGCAGGGCAGAAACACGCTGACGCTACTCTTGACGAAAATCAGCAATGGTTCTTTTACACGCCTCTCACCACAGACAGTGAGAGACATGGCCGGCATTTGATAACCCAGTTAGCTGCATTGGGGGGACAGCAGTGACAACCCGGTGATAGTGGGGCTTGAACCACCGACCTTGGGATCAGTAATCCAGCACCCTACCACCGGGCCACCACTGCCCCTATTATCATACTGATGTATATAATTTCTTCTATAAGGGCTGCTCCTAAAAAATAGCTGTGTCCTGCCTGTTATTGAAATTTTTTTAGTTACAGTCAGTAACTCCAAAAACTCCCTGTGCATTTGAATTGAACTGTAAAAACACCATCAAATAGACAAATGACTATAATTACTGATGAAGCACTAAACTGTCAGCGCAACAGTCGATAATTGAATTAAAAAAACAAAAACAAGAAAAACCCCAAATACAAATTGGCCAAAAGTCAATTTACAATTGAGTATGAAGTGACATGGGAGCATGAACATAAATTTCCTTCTGGATGTGTGTAATTTCATCTTGCATCACGTCCACTTTAATCTAATCCTGAATCCACGAGCTCGGGAAGCAATAGAGAAATAGTAAACAAGAGGCTTTGGGTCTCTTCTTTCTGGCAAACAAAATATAAATGGAAGAATGCTAATTATCAGGCAGAGCTTCGCCTTCAGGCCTTTTGGCCTGTGGGACTCCCGAGGCAGCAGACGGGTACCGACAGGCCAAACGTGCTGCAGCCCGGGCTGTCGCCG
>JBCNYH010000004.1:4357597-4375582 GCA_039654325.1 Tandanus tandanus
CGCACACGCACACACACACACACACACACACACACACACACACACACACACACACACACACACACACACACACGCCTTCCAGCTCACAGTCAGTGCCAGGAACATGGAGATAAAGATCCTTCCAGGTATACGCACAAAGGGAATTTTTTCGAATACTGTTTCCTGATAGAGAAAGCACTAAGTGTCTTACCAGTGCCTTAGGAAGGTTTCTCTTCCTTGTGACGTGCTGCTGGCACAAAATCAAAGCCAAGGTGAGCAGGACAAAAACAGCTACTAATGAAGACACGATGAATACAAGAATCCAGGGCTTGTCTTCAGCTGGTAAGAAAAAAAAATAAAAAGATGAAGCCTGTGTAAACGAACCATAAAAATCACATTTTTGGACAAGTGATAATGTGATAAGGTGCTGATAAGACAGGTTAATCTTGTGTAAGTATGAGCTGGTTGGAGAATTGTACACTTTCTGGAGATTGGTAACTTTCTAGACGTCCAAAAATATTATAAAAGATTTTAACCTCTACATGAGTAATAGTATTAATAATATATGGGCGTGATAATAGGGCATTTCTAATCTTACTGGTTTATGACATGTCCACCTGAAACTTTCCCATAGTGAGCAGAAAATAAACAAACACTCCTGTTCTCACCTGGCAAAGTCACACAGAAGGTGGTGTTTTCACTCCGTCGTTTTATGGAGGGATGGGTGAGCTCGTACATCACAATGCCGCAGTACTCTGTATTCATGTCTAAATAGCTCAGTGTAATCGTACCAGAAGTGTTATGAAACTCCTGCAAAGGACATATGATACTGATCTTAGTGTATATTATATACACTATTATATACACTATTATAACTATGTTTTCTATACAAATACAGTAAATAGCCTTACCTGTTGACCTAAACTTTTTTATACATTATATAAACAAAACATTGCCTGGTAAGCTGACATAGTTAGAAGGTTTTTTTAATAGTTGAGAAAATTCAACTGGTTTTATTGGGTCACTCGGGTAATAATTTTGAAAAGCAATGTTAAGTAATAATAGCTCAATTTACCATTTACACTATAAAAACTTCCTGCTTCCAAATGAACATTTTTAAATAACTGATTGCAGTAGTAGGGGCAGTGGTGGCCCGGTGGTAGGGTGCTGGATTACTGATCCCAAGGTTCAAGCCCCACTGTCAACGGGTTCTCACTACTGTCCCCCCAGTGCAGCTAACTGGGTTATCAAATGCCAGCCATGTCTCTAACTCTCAAATGTCTCGCCACAACACAAAATGTTTAAAACATTATATGTTTACATAATGTGAGGGTGGAAACAAAGAACCAGTAAAGCAGGTAATTTGCATAGAGTCATTGTTTACACAATGATGCCCTCAGCTATGCGAGTCTCTAATATCTTCATCTTGCCTTCAACAAATGACTAAAATGGAATATACTACCTTATATTCACTGCATGTATTTATTGTACTACGTGCGTAGACTTTACCTTTCCAGCTTCAGACTCAGGGTGTGTGAGATGGACAATGAAGTTAACAGGTGATTTCCCAGAATCCTGGCACCGTTCCCAACAGCTGATTTCTCTTATTGAGTTGTTTTGAGGCCCCATAGGAGTTGTGAGTGTTACGGTAAAAGAGGACCCAGCTGTTATCACTGACAGATTTGGAGCTTCCAGTGCGGCTGACAAGGACAAGGACAAGAAAGAGAAAAACGTAAAGTAAGAAAAAGGGATAAAGAAGGAGGCGGAAGGCAGAAAGTCACAACATCCAAAACAATCTATCGAGAGTTCCTTCTTGTAAGTAATACGAATTTCTAGCATGCAGATCATACAGGTGCACAAAGTTACACTGTTTTAATGGTCTTACTTTTTTCCAAGGGAACGAAGTGCATGATTTTGCCAAGGCATAACCCATCAGCTATGATGTTAACGAAATATTTGGAGCGAACATCCATCATCACAGAGCTGAGATCACAGACACGTTCAGAGATGTTCTGGCATTCCATCATCGGGATGTATGGCTCTCCATAGCTATAAAGAACAGAATCTTTACATCAGTGATCACAGTGATATTTGTATTGGGTTCGCATGAACATACAAGTCTAATTATATATATACTGTATATATATATGATAGTGGATATGTTATTGAGTCTATATGTTGGACTGTTTTGGTGATATAGTTACCTAACAATGACTAATGACTAAATTTACTTTAAATTTAACCTCCCACCCCCGGTGCAGCTGTCTGTGGTGAGAGGCATGTAAAAGAACCATTGCTGTCATTTGAAACGATTAGGCCATTGGATTAGTGTCAGTGTGTTGCTGCCCCGTGATGGCCTGGCGAGCTGTCCAAGGTGTACCCTGCCCACACCCAGGTTCGGCTGAGATGGGTGCCAGCCTTCCCACGACCATAATTAGGATTAAGTGGTTCAGAAAATGAATGAATGAATGATACTGTATATATACAATGCGTAACAAATTTATTAAACCACTAGTCACAGTGGAGAGAAATACACATAGCTAATACAACCTGAGGCTCGTAGCCTAGGGCTTAAAGCCTAAAGCTGAAAACCTGTTTGTGTTTCTATTGACGTGCCTAAAGCTCAGCATTTTTCTCACCCATAACATGCTGCACTGTGACAGAGAGCAATCCAACGTTTAGCAAACTAAAAGGTGTCCCACCATTTACATGAAATACTTATCACAGCAATGTGCTTAGCAAACTGTTTATTTAAAATGCTCTTCATAGCAAACAAAAACAAGTACTTATACAACTATTTACATGGAGAGCCCACATATACCGATACTATACATATACATAAACCGAATTCCTCCTGTGTTGTGTGTATAAAGAGAGCTGGTGAGTAAGTCACACTATAAACACAACCCTTGTAATTAAAGACCAAATTAAAAAAGTCTGCAATGAGCATCATGAAACTAAAGGCTGATTATTACTCGATACTTCAGGCAGGTGGATTGGAACAGGGGGAAACGCTGAAATCGACAGAGTTAACGCTGAGTCGACAGGTTGGACATTGATATTTACTGCAGGTTGATTTTTTCAAGTTATTGGTTTTTTTTTTTTTTTGGATTACAAAAGAAAACCCTGTCACCATGATTTTACCAAAAACAGCTCTTTAGAAATTATTTGCTTGAATAGGAAGAATAAACAACAAAACAAAAGCACACACCTTCCTTCACAAAAAGAAAAAAAAGAATGAATGACCATGAAAAGCATTCATAAAGCTGAACAAAGACAAATCACCTGGATGTACAATTAAATTAACTTCCTTCACCAACCAACTAAAGGATTTTGGTTGACGGAAATTTTCCCGGCTGGTTGTTTTGGAGTGTGAAACAAGTAATAATTACATTCCAAGACAATGGAGGCAAGGGCATGTGAATGAATGCAATTATGTGAAGATTTCTAAGATAGAACGTCGGCACTTAATAAAAGAAACAAGAAAGGTCAAGATGGGAAGGAAATACCCTTAAAAAGGGGTCATGAGGTTACGATTAATGAGGGAAACGACTGAATACTGTAGAACCTTCAATGGACTCCATAGAGAGACAAGTCAAATAACTTCTAGTTTCTAGATTTATTTATTTATTTAAAGATCCTTTAATTTTTTTTTAATTGGTCTTCCATCAAAGCACTTTGCAAGTGGTTGGCACTTCGGGCTCACAGCAAAATGGTTCTGGGTTCGAGTCCCGGGCTCGGATCAGGTGATTCTGTGTAGAGTTTGCATGTTCTCCCCATGCATGCGTGGGTTCCCTCCAGTCCAAAGACATGCACATCAGGCTAACGCATTCATTTATTTGCAGAACCTCTTAGTCCTCCTAGGGCCGCAGGGAGGCTGGTGCCTAATTCAGCCGACTTTGGGCGATGGCGGGGTACACCCTTAACAACTCAGTAGACAGGCGCAGGGCAACACATAAAACCATTCTCACTCACATTCACACCTAGGGTCAATTTGGAGCAGCCAGTTAGCCTATGGGACTGGGGGAGGAAACCGGAGTACCCGGAGGAAACCCACGCAAACACGGGGAGTACATGCAAACATGCAAGAAAAAGAAAAACATGATAGTTGCTTGCAGGTGTAAAATGACTACTCCACTGCGCGTTAGAACTGTTTGAGATAAAATATATAAGTTATTGGGAACATGTGGGTCGTGTGCTGGACGTCTCTTGAAAAGGGCAGACGAATACATTATCATTGCCAGTCCCTGTATATACTAGCACTTTTTTTTTTCTATAGGAATGAGTTCCGTCTGTCCGTTACACTTTAATGTCCGGACATTTACTTTCCGCGCGCTGAAGCTGGGGCTTTCCAACTTGGTGTGCTGGCTCACTACTATGAGTGCTAGGATGAGTTTGTGTGTGAGTGACCTTGACCTACTTTTCAAGGTCACAGAGGCAAAACTGTATATTAGGTTTCCGGACATTTACTTGCCGCACGCTGAAGCTGGGGCTTTCAAACTTGCTATGCTTGTTGTATACTGGCATATTACGAAATGGGCCTTTCGGTAGGAGTGTCTGGAGCCCTGTGGTCTATTTTTTGTTAAAATCAGAAGCGATGGGTTCATTTTTAATATTCTTTAATTACAGAAGCTGAATATGAAATATAAAGAATGTACATCATAAAATAAATGTCATGCGTTACTTAGTTTTCCTAAAACTGTGTTTGTATTTATCTTATAGCTGAAAGAATTTGAGAGCTGAGCATCTTTACATACAAGTATTAATGTCTCCTGTGGCGTTTTGGTTTAATATCTTTTCATTGTACCACAGTGTGGCTGAATTCTCAAATCTGATCAGTCAGAAGGTGTTGATTCGTTTCCTATAAAAGCAATTCACACAACCGTACAAGCTGTAAATCCAATCACAGCTTTATATTAATTTCTGGTGTGTTATTGTTTCCACAGTAACCGCCAATCCACTAGAGCTAAAGATTAGAGAAGCAGTCTAGTGACCAAAAGGTTGCTGGTTCAAGTTCCAGGAGTGGCAGGAAAACATTCATGGTCAAAGTGTCCTTGGGTGTGTACAGATGAGTCAAATTCACTGCTCGCATTTCACAGTGTGCGTGTGTGTGCAATCACTAAGTTTATTTAGTTTGTTTGTTCTTTAAAGTTTATATAGACCATCTCATTCACAGAATTAAGAAAATATTTTTTTAAATAAATATTGTTCCTCCAATAATTAATTTCTGCAGAATTGGTGGTAAATATGCATACTCGTAAATATTGCAAAATAAACCCCTTTAGTGTGATTCAAGACCTCTCCACTTCACATCAGGGTCCTGCATCTGTACATCATCCTTTAATATTACACAGCTCATTTGAATAGGCATTCTGATTGGTCAATTGTGGTATTGAGCCACCACTTATCATTTAAAAAAAAAAAAAACAGACCCTTGCTATGGTTCGTGCCATTAATGGAAACATAATTTTTAAATCAGTAACATTAAAAAATATATATATATTTTGTAAGTATCTATGCAAAAATAGGGGTAATATATAGTGAGCTCTTCATTATTGCAAAATAAATTATTTCAGGGTGATGCAAGGTCCCAAGGCTTGGGTTTATTTTGCAGTAATGACCAGCTCACTGTATATTATCCCTTATAACATGACATGCTCCCTTATAAACTTCTGTTTGTCCAAAAAACAGTGTTAAATGCAATAATAAATAAGTCTCCAGGTTTTTCGACAGAAGAGCAGAAGGATGAGGGTCCTGTTACACTCACACGTGATAATTGACGGTATAGTTAACTTCACGGCCTGCGATTTTGACTTCATCCCAATGGAGCCTGCTGTGAAAATTGCGGGACTCGAAATAGACTTGTGTCATATTGCAATCATCGCACCAGAAACCTAGAGACAAGAAATAACAAAAAAGAAAGAGAGAGAGAGAGAGAGAGAGAGAGAGAGAGAGAGAGAGGGAGAGAAGAAGAAAGACAATTAAGTATGATTTTGATATGATTTTAAGTATGAAGAGATTATATACAGTAGACTGCACAGGATCTATACAACTCCAGAGTATTATTGTGGGGTGGCACGGTGGTGTAGTGATTCGCACGCCTGCCTCAGGACTTCCTGGGTTCGATTCCTGGACTCTGTATGGAGTTTACATGCCCTCCCCATTGTGTGGGTTTCCTCCGGGTAATCTGGTTTCCTCCCCCAGACCACAGACAAGCACATTAGACTTACTGTCTGTTCCAAATTGCCCCTAGGTGTGAATGTGGGTGTGAATGGTTTTGTGTGTGTGTTGCCCTGCAATGGCCTGGTGAGCTGTTCAGGGTGTATCACATCTTTGCCCAGTGTCGGCTGAGATAGGCACCAACCTCCTCATGACCTGTTTGGCAAATGAGTGAATGAATAATAAGCTATGTAATAATAATAATAATAAGTAAAGTTTAACAAGCGGCTATGAGTTAAACTGATATTAGGCATCAAAATGGTGAGTGCTGAAGTGCTAATCAGAGCTGGGTGTGGACACACACACACACACACACACACACACACACACACACACACACACACGCAGCTTTAATCTCAGGCTTAGCATTACAATTCAGTGGTATAGCAGGTGATATAGTGAAAACGCTTGCGCTAATCCTTTTTGTCAGGCTGCAGTCATTCCTTATTTAATCCTCATTTGCTGTAACTAGGTAACACATCTGTTCAGGAAGAAAAAAGCAAACGTACTTGAGTTTTGTCTGGAAATACTGCTTAAAAGGTAGAGCTAACAGATCCTCTGAGCTTTATTACAGTCTTTCAAGTTTCTTATTTCTATTATTGTGCTGTCACTTGCTATATCATTAATCATAAGCAGTGTTTTATTACCTCATACTCATTGGGACGTTGCCGCATAACTCCTACGTGCAGGTAGAAGAAGGTTAAAGAGGCGTACAGTGATTGAGGTATGCACTACGCTATTTCAAAGTTATCGTACCGCTAAATTAACACAATGCAAATTAAAATGAAGTACATCAACATAACAAGTAGAGCTCGGATATCTCTATCACCATGTCTAGCCTTGCTTGTTGCTAATTTGGATGCCTAAAATACCCTTAAAACACACAATGACTATGTCTGGATCAATGCCAAGCTGTTTATCTGCTGCTGGAATGGATAAATTTGTACAAGTCCAGCTTTCTTTTTTTTTTTTGATATGCTGTGCTGACAAGTACAGGATTTCCTACTGAGAGTTTTTATGGAATGTTATGGAAGGTTTGAAAAAGAAAAAAATCTATTTCAGACATCGGACATTGCTCTTGACCTTCATCCTCTATGGATCTGTTCCAAAATATAATCAGTTCACCTGCAGGTTACGGGAAGAATTCAAGATAAGTCCTACACGAATTCTACCAGATGTTCTTCAGAAATTATAAGTCTAACAACAATCACGGATCGACGAATAGACACACAGGCAAAGTGAAAACTAAATAATCACAAAACATTATTAGAATACAGCAAAACAAAGTGATCACAGCAACACAACATAAATGCGCTGACAACAATCTAAAACCACTTAACAAATCGGCCAACACTTAAGACTATCGACTGCAAAGCAAAATTACCACACCACAAATTAAAATTTCCACCACCACTACAACAGCAGTTGGTGACAGTGATGCCCATCTCAGCCGACTCTGGGTGAGGGCGGGGTACACCCTGAACAGCTCGCCAGACCATCACAGGGCAGACACACACATACAACCATTCACACTCACACCTGGGAAAATTTGGAACAGCCAGTTAGCCTACTCTGCATGTTTTTGGACTGTTGGAGGAAACCGGCGTACCCGGAGGAAACCCACACAAGCACGGGGAAAACATACAAACTCCACACAGAAACTCTTGAGCCCGGGAAGCGAACCCAGGACCTTCGTGCTGTGAGGTGGAAGTGCTAACGACAACTGATATACAGTGCCTTGCAAAAGTATTCACCCCCCTTGGCTTTTTACCTATTTTGTTACATTACATCCTGTAATTTAAATGCTTTTAATCTGAATTTTATGTGAAAGATCTGCACAAAATAATCTAAGTTTTAAAAATCGGAAAATTGCCATGTGCATATGTATTCACCCCCTTTGCTATGAAGCCCCGCAAAAGTTCTGGTGCAACAAATTACCTTCAGAAGACACATAATTAGTGAAATGAAGTCCACCTTTGTGCAATCTAAGTGTCACATGATCTGTCAGTAAAAACACACCTTTTCTGGAAGGTCCCAGAGGCTGCAACACCACTAAGCAAGAAGAATCACACCATAAAGACCAAGGAGCTCTCCAAACAGAGGGTTGGGTTTAAAAAAAACAAAAACAAATAAAAACGCTATGTCTGGTGCAAAACCCAACACATCCCATCACCCCAAGAACACCATCCACACAGTGAAACATGGTGGAGGCAGCATCATGCTGTGAGGATGTTTTTCAGCAGCAGGGACTGGGAAACTGATCCGAGTTGAGGGAAAGAAGGATTGTGCTAAATACAGGGATATTCTTGAGCAAAACCTGTTTCAGTCTGCCTGTGATTTGAGACTGGGACGGAGGTTCACCTTCCAGCAGGACAATGACCCGAAGCATACTGCTAAAGCAGCACACGAGTGGATTAAAGGGAAACATTTAAATGTGTTGGAATGACCTAGTCAAAGCCCAGACCTCAATCCAATTTGATTTTGGTCTTGAAGATTGCTGTTCACAAGCAGAAACCATCCAACATGAAGGAGCTGGAGCAGTTTTTTCCTTCAGAAATGGGCAAAAATCCTAGTGGCAGGATGTGACAAGCTCATAGAGACTTATCCAAAGCGACTTGTAGCTGTAATTGCCGCAAAAAGGTGGCTCTACAAAGTACTGACTTTAGGGGGGTGAATAGTTATGCACGCTGAAGTTTTCTGTTATTTTGTACAATTTGTTGTTTGTTTCACAATAAAAAAAAAAAAAATCACATCTTCAAAGTTGTAGGCATGTTCTGTACATGAAATGATGCAAACCTTCAAACAATCCATTTTAATTCCAGGTTGTGAGGCAACAAAGCATGAAAAATGCCAAGGGGGTGAATACTGTTGCAAGGCCCATTGTGACAGTGAAATTAAAGAAACACAAAGCCTAGATTTTGCATTTAATTGAATAAACACATGTAAAAAAAAAAAACTCTGAATCAGGCTTTAGGAATATTAATTACGTGTGTTTGCTACAACCTCAAATAAAGTTTATTCACCCAGCAGTCAGTTTAAAAGGCACCTTGATTACAGCCCACTTCAGTGGGCTTTAAACACTACAGCGTGCCTCGCATCTAAACCCACAGTAGTGGAGCTTTATTTGGCTTCGTACCAAGGTAAGACTGGACTAAAATTCCAAAAGAATAATACAGACATTTGCATGTTATGTTTATTCAGTAAAGCATAGTATTTAGGATGTTTGTTGTTCTAGTCCCCCCAGTGCAGCTAACTGGGTTATCAAATGCAGGCCATGTCTCTCACTGTCTATGGTCAGAGGCGTGTAAAAGAACCATTGCTGACTTTCGTAAAGAGTAGGCTGCATTGCCGTCAGCGTGTTTCTGCCCTGCGAGCTGGCCTGGTGAGCTGTCCAGGGTGTACTCTGCCCTCGCCCAGAGTTGGCTGAGATGGCTGCCACCCTCCCCGCGACCCTAATTAGGATTAAGTGGTTCAGAAAATGATGATGATGTTGTTCTTGTGCCTGAGTTGTGCACAGCATGAAAATTAATTAATTAATAATAAAAATAACTAGAAAAGCACTCAGAGAGCGCAGACCTCTGCCAAGGCAGTTCAGTACCCCCATATGGTATTGTTAGAAATGCAGCATTTTTATAAATGCAACATTTCTTGATTTTTTGAGCCCTACAATGTAAACGTGCAGCCGTTTATATGATCGCATTGTGTACAGGGCCTGCCTTGAATAAGAGGCCTTGCGCTCGGATGAGGAAGTTTTAATAACTGGATTATTTTTGTGATCATTGACCTAAAAGTTGTACAGAAAAGTAAAGTAATGAGATTAAACCATCGAACGCAAGCCTGGAAGTTACGCTTCGGGATGGTCCGGAGACAGAATCTTTGAATATTCCCTGCACCCAGACAATAATCTGGATCACTGCCAAAATTTAAGCAATTGTTCCAAGTTTTTGAGTAATGTTGCTAACAGGCAGGCAGACAAACAAACAAACCAACGCCGGTGAAAACATAACCTCCTTGGCAGAGCCAATAAAAACACTTTTCTTAAGTGCACAGCTGGATGTGCTGCAGTTCAATGACATGAAATGGTTTTTAGGCAAACATGCGTTCTTTCTTTCTGTCTTTCTGAGAGAGAAATGTTGGCATTTCATTGTTCCATTGTTGCCGAATCCTACTCTTCGTCGCCGTCGTTCGTGTAATCACTGTCACACGGGGATGTCCATCTGGAGCCAGCTAGCAGTAGGGCTGCCAAGTTCAATAGGACCCTCTAGCCCGTTTGGAGGTCGTAGAGCAGGACACTCAGATAGAATGTGCCACAGGGGACACCGGGCCACCACTTCCCATGCCTAGCTCATGATGACGGATTTTCAAGCAGAGGTGCTATACACTATTAATCTTATGCCGTCTTTTTAATTATAGGAAATACAATACAATTTCAAAATATTTAAATTAAATATTTAAATATATATTTTAAGAATCTTTTATGGTATTTTTTTCCTGAAATGTACATTTGATTTATTTTTCGATGTATTAAATTATTATTATTATTATTATCATTATGTTGAGTTTAAAATTAATATATGCAGCAGAAGAGGGTCGGGTGGTCCTGGCACAGTCAGGCTGGTTAGGCTCATCATCAGCTCAGGTACCCTTGCCCCTTCTACATGCAGCCCAGACAGCGAATGGGATTTCTCCCAGGAAGCACTGCCTAGTTGAACCCGCCAAGAACGTTCCTTTTTTATTTCTTTTATTAGGTCACTGTTATTATTATTATTATTATTATTATTATTATTATTATTATTGTTGTTGTTGTTGTTGTTGTTGCTAATTTCTGTTGAAATGATCACAATAACCTAATAGTTTTAAAATGAAAGATCTTCCCCAAGTGCAGGAGCTCCAGAATGAGAGATACTCACCTGAACACCAGGCAAGCAGGAAAAATCCTTTTAGAAACCACATATCCATAGTAGAAATAAAGGGGAAATTCTCACAGGAATCCACAGACATTCAGAGCAATTTTTCAACAGAACTGGACCAAACACACATCTTTCAGTTTTCTTTTAAACTGCTGGATTGGGAGATCGAGAGAGAGAAAAACGTGGGCACATGAGCCGTGTGCTGTCTCTATTCCATCTCTGAAGAATCCAGGTTATAGAAGTTCCCTTTAGCAGGTGTGTGTGTGTGTGTGTGTGTGTGTGTGTGCAGGTGAACTCTGGAGCTACCTTCCGTTTTTTTCCCCCCTAATGTCTTTCTCCTCCCACTGAGTCTTGTTCTTGCCTTTCAGGTTGTACTAGGTGATAAAGGCGCCTGGAATGTGTCTGCTTTTGGAAAGGAGGAAAAGAAAGTAAAAGAACACTTGCAGGAACAGCGAGGTGGCGTGTTTCATGTGAACACCTTTGTTTCTTATTATGAAGCAAGTGTAGTTGCGCCAAAGTTCTCGCCGTACAAAATATCAAAACAAGCTTCAAATACTAATTAGCGACACCAGCATTGTTAGCACAGCTAACTGTTGTTTGGGCGAAATTTGGGAACCTTGTGTTCAATTATTTGTTGTTTTAAAAGCATACAGGTGATTTTGTGTAAGTACCGCTTGAATTATAGGTCACAGTGTGAGAATGTAAAGGACCTTTAGTTCCTTGTTCGCTTAAAGAATTTATTCTTTCTTTCTTTCTTTTTTTTTTAACTTCTCTTTTTCCCCCACTTCCCTTTTTTCTAATCCTCCTGCAGTAGAAAACTTCCCTAAACACAAAGCACATCCACACTCTAACACATGCAGCTGTGTTCGAAATGGTGATCGTTATTTAAACGCTACATTGTCTTGATCTCATTTCTCACGGCAATGTGGAACATTGGGGTTTGGGAGAAACCGCACAGCGCTCAGGTGTATAGCCTTGTTTATGTGATTGCGCTTGGTCTTTTTACACCTGGAACAATGTTTTGGCCTATTTTATCACCACATTCAAAACTAGATACCCACATCATCAGGCACATTCTCGGTAATACATCAACCGGCATGTGTTTCTGAGATAAACCAACATTTTCCTCTCTGCCTAAAAGTGGAGCTCCCAATAGCTGGAGTTTGCTTTTCAGCGCCTTTCCTTTCACGAGATGATTTTCACTTTTATTTGTATCACCTGTCTTATAAGTTTAAGTACTTAATGTTTCAATTGTACTTTTGGTGAATTAGTGTTACTAGCTGTTTAAAATGATCACATGGTCTCTTCCGGCAACATCAGTCCATGCTCGATTTCAAAGTGTGCACGAGTGTCATGACTCTAGGCACGCTCAGAGACATGTTGTCTTTCCGATTGGCTGTTCCAGCCTGGTAGTGATGCGAACTCATTGGATTGGCTGGGCTGCTTCACTGACCCCGTGCAGCATAACACATTATCGTCCAGTGCTGAGCTGCACAAACAACAAGCGCAGAAATCTCGGAAAACATTTATTTTTGTTCCTAAACCAACTGACGACAGGAACGCAGAGTTGGCAAAACGTTAGCCGCGTAAGCCATTTTGGATTCACCGTCACGCTCATCTCTGACAGGATTCTTGTCCTCAGAGTCACTAGAATGTGACGTCTCACTGTCTTCACAAGAGACGACAACCGCGCCCAATGTGTTGATGTCACTTCTGGGGAAAAACAGCTGCTAAGCTGCTAACGCCCACATTTCAGAGCATCGCTAGTAATCCACAGGATAGAATAACCAGTTTTGTGCTTTTTATGGTCATTTATGTTAGAATAAGTGTCTGTATCGCTTAAACGTATTACATACACACAAATTATGCTGTAAGGATGACCAACACCGGTACACTTCTGCTATCAGAGCAGGGCAAGTCTGTCTGCCCTACCTGAAATAGATTGTGTTTTTTATTTAGTCAGCCAATCAGCATCAACTCAGCTATGTGGCAGCCTTATTGGGTTTCCTGTTGTGGGCACACATGGACACCGGACATATGTTGGAAAAATGTCCAATGGGGCAGCTTTTTAAGGCCAGTTTTCTCAAACAGGTCTTAAAAAGCTGCCCCATTGGACATTTTTCCAACAGGTGGCACAAACACTTTAATGGATGACACCTTTGATTCAGACAATTAAAAAATGAGAATAATTTCCAATTAAAAGGTGCATTTAAGTAGTTGAGGCTATTGCTAAAGCTCTCAGGATGCCATATTTGTATCAATCTTATCTTGTTTATATATACATATATAGTGAAAGTCGTACTCTACTTTACAACTTTTTTGAATTCTGCAGCTTCATAATGAAAATCATGTGGTTAAATTAAAATATAAAGACCTGACAGATTATAGAAAAGGCCCAACCATGTTTTAATGAATATTTTAAGACCACAGACCTAGTGATTTATTGAATACATTGGTGATATTACATCTAGGTAAGAACTGAATGATCACAGTAGCAGCAGCACATTATTAGCATTACTAAGGAATGTAATTAGCTGGAAGGTCAAAGCATGAATGACATTCGTGCCTATATGATATTGTGCCTCCTTTGGATCACTTTATTAAAAGACCTACAAGTCATATTTTACAATTGGACTGATAGAATAAAAGCACACGACCTCCCAAAGCTAGTGTGGACTACAAGGAGAAACACAAAGAGAATAAACCACTGGCTCTCAACCATGGGGTCATGACCTTCTGTGGGGTTGCCTGTGGTACAGATTTGATCACAGGACCAATTTTTTCCCAACCATTTATATGAAGGTCCTGGGTTCGAGTCTTGAGCTTGGTGAAGGTGTTTCTGTGTGGGGTTTGCATGTTCTCTCCGTGCTTGTGTGGGTTTCCTCCGGGTACTCTGGTTTCCTCCCACAGCCCAAAAACATGCACATTAGGCCAATTTTATTATTATTATTATTTATTATTATTATTATTATTATTATTATTATAATTATTGTCCAAATTTCATCCAGCCAGAGCTCCTCTTAAGTCCATTTCACACACACAGCACTTCACAACTGCAGTATAACATATATTGGTGTGGCCCGAAGCACTGACTGCAGATCAGTTCTCTGCCAGATTAAGTTAATTTTAGTAACATGAACAAACGGATCTGTGACGAGCGTTCTTACTATCACCCATCATCATCACATCATCTCTGCTCACTATTCTCATATTGCCTTCAGCTAATTATGTGGCAAATCAATTATTTTCTGCACAATTAACTCTTTTGCCTCCCACCGGCTCGATCCATTCAAATGCGACTGAGAGTAGCCAAAGATGATTAGGGAAAATTACACAGCACAAAATAAAGCAACCGTCTCTGTTGGTGCCCACCCCCTCTTCCCCGCCCCCTGTACACTATCAACAAGCGAACTACATTTGGAGAGAAGAACTTTTTAGAGGAAGTTGATTACTAATCAGAGGAAGAGTGTTTTTACATATGCAATATTATAGACCAGTTTGACGAGTTTTCTGATTTAAAACACACTTTATTTTCTAATGGGCATCTTTCCATCGGGAATAAAACCCTTCCGTGTGAGTCCTTATTGGAAAGTAATCAGTGACAGGATGGCGTGGTGATGCACAACACGAAAAAGTTACGCTTTAACTTTACGATTTTCTTGTCTTATAATGTTTAATTATGTTAAAAGATCGATAATTCACAATTATGCACCAAAGGTGAGCTGGATGTCGTTAATTAGGACTATTCAATTCAATGACATCCACCGAACCTGAGGTGTAAAATTGTTTTAGTATATACTACACAGGAACATAAAAAGCAAACTGAAACAAACAAAAAAAAAAACGGCACGATGGTAGGCTGCTGGATTACTGATCTGAAGGTTGGGGGTACAAGCCCCACTATCACCGAGTTGTCACTGCTGTCCCCCCAGTGCAGCTAACTGGGTTACCAAAGGCCAGCCATGTCTCTCACTGTCTGTGGTGAGAGGCCTGTAAAAGAACCATTGCTGTTGTTGGTAAAGAGTAGGCCATTGGGTCGCCGTCAGCGTGTTTCTGCCCTGCGATGAACTGACAAGCCATCCAGAGTGTACCCCGCCTCCTCGCGACCCTAATTAGAATTAAGCGGTTCAGAAAATGAATGAATGAATGAATTTTGACATAGTTTAACCATGAGAGAGGCAGGTCAGGTGATTGCTGCGCCCTTCGAGAAGCTAAGTAGCTAAGTGCTGTGTAGCCAACGGTATCTATTTTTAGTATATACTACACGGAAACCTTAGTAAACTACACTCCGTAACGGTGTTTTTAACCTCATTCGAAGTTTTAGTATATACTACATGGAAACACAAGATAAAACAAACTAAAACAATATGGCTTATTTTTCCATTTTTAAAGCGTGATAATGGTGATGCCGCCTGCTCCCAGTGACCGTGACAAATTGTGACTGTCCATTATTTTGATTGAAGTGTTATCCACATCACTGTGATAATGTTTTGTAACCCCGGGACAGTGGAAATATTGGATCACACAGTTCCTGTGTAGTATACACTATTATATTATACAAGATAGTGAATAGGGGATAAACTTGGATACTAGAGGCTCAGCTTGTTCTTTTGTCAAACTTTTTTTTTAAACAAAATGAAATCGATATTAAACTTTTTCATGTCTGCAGGAATTAAGTGTACACACTCAAAGATTTTCCAAAGGCAGAAAGAATCATTTAAAAAAACGATTTCTTCTTTGTACATTTTTACATTCCATATCCCAAGAGCCAGAGTCAGTAGCCGAAGATCGGTCCCACAGGTGGTGGGTCCATGGGAGGGCAGACCTATGTCTTTTTCTTCGGTTTGAGTCCCACTTTGCTCCATGGGCAGAAGCCCGACCACCAGACGCTTGCCTTTGAGCCCCTCCCCCATACCCGGCACCAGGGGGGGTCAGTAACCTGCGTCCAGGCAAGGGCGACTGAGTCCATACAGTTATTATTATATATTATATTATTATTAATATACTGTATATCATACAGATTAGAATTCCTCCTGAGCACCTCCCTGGTGTGGTGTTTCGGGCATGTTCAACCAGGAACAGACCCTGGGGTTGACCCAGAACATGCTGGAGGGACTATGTCTCTGGTCTGGAAACGCCTCAGTGTCCCCCTGGAAGAGCTGGAGGAAGTGGCAGGGGAGAGGGACGTCCAGACCTCACTGCTTAGTCTACTGCCCCGCGACCCGACCCCGGACCAAGCGGATGATGATGATGATGATGATGCTGATGACATTTCTACATGGGCAAACGTCACGAAGGTGGGCTGAAAAGTTCATAGACTGACTAAAGGCAAGTCCGAACACCACTCTGTTGGTGATTTATTCTTTACACGACCAATCTTACTTATGCCCTGAGGAGAGGTTTTGGTATAAAAGTCTCATGGGAGGAGGAAATTAGGCTCTGGATGGGGCTTCAGACCAACATCAAAACATTTTTCCTTCCCCTAATTTAACACGGTAGCAGTTATGTTTTTGAATTGACACCATCCTAAATCATTAACATCAGCTCAGCAGCAGTTATTAAAGCAATCTATTCCTATTAACATGTGAGTGTGTAAACGCTGAGGCGACACAGAGCAGGGTGCTAAACTAAACTAAATTAAACACCATTAAATACAGGCTATTTAGCACCATTAGGGTTTTAAAGACTATTCAACAAGTACAGCCTCAAATGATTCTCCTAGCCTGAGGATGATTGATTTGAGAAATGGTCAGTGCTGAAGTCAGTGCCGTGACGCCGAGGTTATTCTGTCTCACCAGTGAACATTAAGTGCCAATTACAACTAATATTTGCGGTCAATAAGTCATATTTCTTGGAGAGTCATATCCTTATAACTCAATCTGAAGAACATGCTAGGATATGATAACTTACTTGATTTTGCAGGATACTGAGTGTGCCGTGCGTAAACCTCTCCAGGTGGGATGCCCCAGGTTGGCTGTGTGACATCATCGCAGAGTGTGGAGGTCAAGCAGTAGGTGATGTTACAGTGTGTGTAGGTAATGTGACAAACTGGCGGGATGTTGTAAAAAGAGACAAAGGGAAAGAGAGACATGGAGCCTGGTCCCTGGTGGAACACCGCAAAGTGGTCTGCCCATTACATGGGACATCCCGCAATTACACAATTAAATATAGCATCTGAAGATCCCAAATCCATTATGTTATGTGCCCTGATTTCTCCTCGCTGTTCCTGTTTCTTAGCACCTGATAACTACTGAAGTTGATTAAAGTATTTAAACTTGAAGATGTGTAGCAAAAAAAAGTAATATTCAATGGTCCTCATACTGTATGAAGAAGCCTACATGTATTTTTTTTCACACAATGTAGTGGGAGACAATGTGATGTCCATATACAAGGACAGTGGGGTCTCAAGAATTTGAATACAGTCCCGAGACATCTGACCACATTCCACATTCAACGCAAACCTCAGGGAAGCTGAAAAAAACCCCTAGAAAGTGAACAGCACCCCCTGGTGGGCCTGCTGTAATACTACAGTTCCAAAAAATGCTCCTATCTCACAATGTTAAAGAACCTTTTAAAAAAAATTCCTGGATCCAGAATTTGATCCGGATCATCCCCAAAATCTACTGGAGTCTTTCTGGTAGAAATTTAATGAAAATCCTCACAAACGTTTTTGCATAATTCTGCTAACAGACATACAAGCAAACAAAGTGAAGGTAAACCATAACCTTACGGAGGTAATAAGAAAGTTAATCAAGTATTCAGGATTGGCTTAAGTTACAAGCGGATTGGCCGGGGGGGGGGGGGGGGGGGGGGGGTTTCTCCCACCGACCCCCTGCTCCCTCGTAAGTCCTCCCTTTCGTGCAGGGAAAAGAGGGGG
>JBCNYH010000004.1:4402883-4418251 GCA_039654325.1 Tandanus tandanus
TATACTGTATATACATATGTATATATATGGACCCCTGTTTGTTTTTTTTAATAAAATTCGCTAAAAAATAATCAGTGGCCACCATGATTTTGGTTTTAATGCAATAAAGAGTTGGAATTTCTGGGCAGAACTGATAGCAAAATTAATTTTCATTTTATCTTTAAACTCGGAGGTTTCTTTCAGGCATGCAAGGGAAAGTTTTTCAGTGTGAAGTTTCCTCGCTGGCGGCTGGCGGCACCACCTAGGTGATAATGCCTCTCAGTGAGGAACATACTGGGGCCTCCTTTTTCAAAAATCCTCAATGCATAATTTTTCTTATATCATTAGCTGGCAAAATCTAATAAAGGGCCAGTACAGTGTACTCAAAAGGTGGAAGGTCCTCCAAATCTGGCCCACAGGCTGCTAACGGAGTATCTCTACTCTATGATTACAGCCCATTCTTGCTTCTAGAGCTTTAAATATGCACACAGCCAACCATCTGTCTACGTCTCACAGCCTACCATCCATCTGGGTCATATTTCCATAGCTGAATTTAAAATCCTAAATAAATATACCATCAGTATCTAATAGAAGGTGAGAATGGATGATTAGGGAGAAAGTAAACAGTCTTGACATATTCACGGAGCAGAACTCAACATCTCAATTTAATAATCATTCTGAAGGTTCCTCCAATGAAAGCAGTGATGAATTTCATCTGCAAGCAACACAGAAGGTTTCGAGAGATAAGACTTTACTGGTCAAATGCAATCCTTTTTTAAATTGGAAATACTGTTAAAGCTGCTGTTGGAGAAAATTCATCAACACCTTCTGAATAATAACAATAAAGAATTTAACCGCGCTGTGTTATAAATATTATTAATATACACAACAAGGAAATGCCGTGATCTGATTATTCCTTTATCTTGCAAGGTGAATATTACTAAATAGTCCCTGAGATGGAACACTGCCCCTCAGATATCCACTGAACCTAATGCGAATAACTGTTTTAGTATATACTACACAGGAACGTAAGAAAAAGCAAACAAAATGACATTTATATGGTTCATTTTTGCATTTTTAATTGATTTAAGCATTACTGTCATTATGAATTTTTACGGGACGGATGATAAGCAGTTATTAAATGAGGTGAAGTGTGATATAAACAATTATTCCGTCGAGGGGTCGTTATTTGCTAACGTTAAAAGAATTCTATAATTGTTTTATTATTCATTGAATAATTTCAAAGTAGACAGTCACGTAACTATGCAGTGTGTGCCAGACATGGTGTAATCATTCAATTTACCTGATGGCAGCAGTTCTGTTGTGCAATAATTCAGTTATCCCACGGCAGTGATGCAATACCAAGAATTATTCGATATCTTTCCACCAATCAGTGATTTATTGTAGACATTATCCTTCCCACAAAATGATTTGCGGTTATTGCTGAATATGTTCCATCCTAGGGACTATCCAGCAATATCCACCTCGCCTTCAATAACTAATTGTTATATACAATTGCTTAAGAACATTTTGAAGAAAAGTTCATCTAGTCCATTTAGTCCAAATTTGAATATTTTGTTGGATCGCCGTTAGCCTTGATGGCTCTGATGACGAGAATACCACCAGAGATGAGTGTGACGGCAAATCCAAAATCGCTTATGCAGCTAATGTTTTGCCGGCTCGGCTTTCCTGTCGTCAGTTGGTTTTATGAACAAAAATAAACATTTTTTTCCCCGCGATTTCTGCGCTTGTTGTTTGTGCAGCTCAGCGCTGACCTATAATGTGTTATGCTACGCAGGGTCAGTGACGTAGGCCAGCCAAGCAATGAGTTCTTGTCACTACCAGGCTGGAACAGCCAATCAGAAAGGCAACATGTCTCTGAGCATGCATAGAGTCGTAACACTCGCGCGCACTTTGAAAACGGGCAAGGACTGATGTTGCTGGAGGGAACCACTGATGATATATGTGATCGTTTTAATTAGCTACTAACACTAATTCACCACAGGTACCATTAACTACACACTAAAACAGTCCTCCAGACTATCAAAGTAAGAGTACCTTTTTGTCCCTCTACTGCTACTACAAATTATTGTTATACAGTGAACAAAACAGGTGATGAAGCGAAATCTGGACCATGAGACTTTTGATGATGATGATGATGATGATGATGATGACTTAGAGAGTCTCCAATATACCACATTTTAGAACAAGTGCAATTCACTTTTTCAAACGACATCACTGTAAAAGCAAGGGCGAAGCCAAACAGCATAATACCACATGAAAAATGAGGTTTTCTCCAAATGTCCTGCGGCGAACAGTACAATAGAATCAATATGTCAGGTTAGCAGGTCCTGACAGAAAATATTGAGATTTACTGATTATGAAAGGAGGTTGAAGTCAATATGCGGCAGTGAGTGAGGAAGAAAACACTTTGGGATGTGCTATTATAGGAAAGATAACCAACAATGCACGGGGGTGGGGAGATGTTGGTGGGGGGTATTACAACAAGCCTCAAAATGTTTTTCACCACAGCACTTTACCATCATTAGTATTTTATGTTATGTAGAATATTCTAAGAATTTTTTATTTATAAAAAAAAAAATCCATGTAGCGATGTGGAATGTTCCAGAAACATGCTGTTTCCTGTTACCACTTACACTATGACCACTGTGACTATAACTCATTCATTTGCCGAACCACTTAATCCTATTAGGGTCGCAGGGAGGCTGGTGCCTATCTCAGCCAACACTGGGCGAAGGCGGGGTACACCCTGAACAGCTCGCTAGACCATCACAGGGCAACACGCACACATACCATTCACACTTACGTCCACACCTAGGGTCAACGTGCATGTTTTTGGATTGTGGGAGGAAACCTGCATCTTTACAAACTGCTTCGTATGCGCATGCAGGAACAACGAATCCACTCACAGATGCCCACGATTGGCTGGCTGTGAGTGCAAGCACTTTAAAACCAGATGTTTCACTGTAACATGCTGCTATGAGCCATAGCGTACCATGTGATTCTGTGAAATCACATGCTACACAACATATTTTATATTAGTCCAGTTAAAAAGCAGCTCTCGAAGCCATTAAACTGTGTGATATTTATTCAACGCAAAATGATCCCTGACATTAGTGCATCCGTACAGAAAACGATCCCAAGGTCATTAAATCCACACAAGAGCAAACAAGACGGGAGGGAGAGCCTAGGTTTTCATCTGCTCAGTGATATCACACCTGTTCTGGTTGCTATTTATTCAGGCACATAGCTGAGAGCTGAGTAGTGCACGCTCTGGGCTGATGTGCAGCCTGACAACATAACAGCTGCATGGAAAGAGTTACAGTAGGTTTTCTATTTCTTACCTTTTGAAATTTACATGAGCACAGTCTTATTTGAGCTGGTGGCCTTATCAGAGCTGCAAGGAAAGCTGACAGAAAGAAAAAAATATATATACTATTTATACTATATGCTGACAGAAGTATATATACATATATATGTGCTGCTTAATCGTAATTAAGGTGTCGCGGGGAGGCTGGCGCATAGGTACATCCTGAACAGCTCGCCAGTCCATTGTAAGTCAACAACCACAGCCATTCACATGCAATTTGGAACAGCTAATTAGCCTAATGTGCATGCCTTTGGACTGTGGGAGGAAACCGGAGTACCCAGGGAAAACCCACGCAAAAGTCACACAAAGACGCCCTTACTGAGCCCAGGACCAGAATCCAGGACCTTCTTGCTATTAGCGGACATGCTAACCACTGCGCCACCGTGCAGCCCCTTTATTTAAATATTACTGTTGTAATATCTACAAAATTCTTTGTAAAAACTCGATAAACAAAGAAAAAAATACTTTTTAATCTTATTATGCTTTTTATCCAATAATTTAACCAGAGATATAACTTACTGAATTGGTTATAATGCACAGTAATACTTTGTAGTTACACAAATAGCAGAACAGGGTACACCTAGACAAAATAAACAAGTGCTAACCTGGAACAGGTGAACACTATAGAGTAACAAAACCATGACAGGTCAGGGAATAAAGAGCCAATTAGGATAGAAACAAAACTCTAACAAATGGTGGTTGATGCCATGGATATATTGACAAAAAATTGGAAATTGTGAGTCGCGGGGAGGCTGGGGCCCATCTCAGCCGTCTTTGGACAAGAGCGTGGTACACCCTGAAAAGCTAGGCCATTGCAGGGCCAACACACATACAACCATTCACACTCACACCTAGGGGCGATTTGGAACAGTCAGTTAGCCTACTGTGCATGTTTTTGGACTGTGGGAGGAAACCGGAGTACCCGGAGGAAACCCAGGTAAGCACAAGGAGAACATGCAAACTCCACACAGAAGCGCCCGAGCCAGGGAATCGAACCTGGGACCTTCTTGCTGTGAGGCAGACGTGCTAACCACTTAGCCCCTATTTTTGTATATGTACATTAGTAAATTTATATGGAAAGGTGTATAGCTGCAGACTTGAATTTCCTTACAGTAGATACAGGGCTTACTGGGAACATTGTCCTAAGATGGTGACTTTGGACACTCAGGCAGTTGTCTGTCAGACTGTTGGGACTAAAATCCAGAATAAATTTAAATATTATTGCAAATTGTGAAAATGTCACAGCATGGAGGTGCGTGTGCGCTTAAATCATTTAAACCAACACATCAGTAGTGCGAGTTTGGTTTCATGGTGTGCTCATTCAGGATCTAGTCAAGACTTTAGTCAAGGGCAGACAAGGAAAACGATAAATGAAAATATATGAGCTGGGATTTGGGGGTGGGGGCGGTTTGTTTAAGGTAAGACAGCAACTGAAAACTAAACTACAGGTGGATGCCAATCAAATCTCGGCAGGACCACCAATATTTTTCAGCACCCTGCTGAGTGTTTATTCAGAAACGTCTCACATGCCAATGTTCATGATTAGTTTGCAAAAAGAACCAAGTTGACAAAAGCCATCTTTTACTTCTCAGTTCGTTGACAGCAATCAAACAGGTCCAGTTGCTTCGCTCGGAGTCATAAACTTTCAGGATGGGGTTTAAACCTTCGTATACAGACGAGGGGATGAATTCAATTTTCCGTCTCCTGACCTCTGATCCTCGGATCTGTGAAGCTCATTATCCTTTTTCTATTGATGTGCTCCACACCAGCCCAAAGGAAACACACTTCACTCCACTAGATCCTCTATTGGGATCCACGGTGGCGTAGTAGTGCTTAGCATGTCTGCCTCACAGAAAGAAGAAGCCCTGTTCTTGTGTGGGTTTCCTCCAGGTACTCCGGTTTTCTTCCCTTAGACCAAAGACATGCACATTAGGCTAACTGGCTGTCCCAAATTGCCCCTAGGTGTGAGCATGACTGTCTTTTGCCCTCTGATTGTCTGCCGAGCTGTTCAGGCTGTACCTTCGCCCAGTGTCGGCTGAGATAGGCTCCAGTCTCCCTGCGACCCCAGTAGTAGGATTAAGCAGTTCGGCAAATGACTGAGTGAGTGATGCTTTCTATGTCTTTAGGTAGATGTACCTTTTGTGGAGAGTTTAGCAATTGAGGGATTAGCAGTGTGCTGATTTTGATGGAGTGGAGGCAGTTGGCTTTATGCTAAGCTGTTTATTAACAGTTCAACTAGTGAGGCAAATGGTGGCAAGGAGGTAGAGGTCGATCATCGGAAAAACAAAGCAATCAAAAGAAAGCATGCCGAAAGCAACACTCAGAAATGTAACCAAACATTGCAATGAGTCATAGAAAGAGCAGATCAAGTGTATAGAGTGAAAAACTAACTAAAATTAGCAACAGATAGGGCATTAAAGTATTAAGGTAGATTGATGCATTGTATCATTGGGTCTAAATGGTGGTATGATATATAGGAACTGTGTATTAGTATTTCTTTTTCTATATCAGGATAATAAACAGTGTATACTACACAGGAATGGTGTGATCTGATTGGTGCACAATCTCGGGACTAAATAACATTATCCCAAGTGGATAATGCTTGAATCAAAACGACGGACACTCACAGTCCTCTTACAATCACTGGGAACTGGCAGCGTCATCACGATCACGCTTTAAACTGGAAAAATTCACCATAAAATCTCATTCGACTTTGTTTTTACTTGAGTTTCCGCATAGTATATACTAGAAGATCTTTATGGTTTACTTTCGTATGTACTAAACTCTAAATGAGTAGGCTAAGTAAACACCATTAGCTACGTAGCACTTAGCTTGGCTAAAAGCCCCGAGCTCACCTGACCCTCCTCTGTCATGGTAAAAATATGCAAATATAAACTATTAAAACCTCGTTCTGGTTAGCTTTGATGTTTCTGCGTAGACTATACTTAAAGTCTCAGAGATTTAAAGAGAAGCCGTTACAAAGCTCTCCTGTAACTGCATCTGACATGATTTTAAAGATATAAGAAGCAAGTAAGCGGGGGGACTGGACGGCGAAGGCGGGGTACACCCTGAACGGCTCGACAGGCCATCGCAGGGCCAACACATATACAACCATTCACACTCACACTCACACCTAGGGGCGAATTTGGAACAGCCAGTTAGCCAACTGTGCATGTTTTTGGACTGCGGGAGGAAACCGGACTACCCAGAAGAAACCCACGCACGCACAAGGAGAACATGCAAACTTTACACAGGAACGCCCGAGCCTGGGAATGGAACCCAGGCCTTTTTTGGCGTGAGGCGGACATGCTTGTTTGGTTTCATTACCTGTTTAATTATTACACTTATTCGGTGTCGTGGTGGTCGAGTAATAAATGAAGTTGAGAGCAGTAATATACAGGTACATACAGAATTATAGCCATCGCTACTGTGGCTCGGTATGCGTGAAGTTTGCATGTTCTCCCCATGCTTGCGTGGGTTTCCTCCAGGTACTTCAGTTTCCTCCTACTGTCCAAAGACATGCACATTAGGCTAACTGGCTGTTCCAAACTGACCCCAGATGTGACTGTGAGTGGGTATTGTTGTTGTTGTTGTGTGTGTGTGTGTGTGTGTGTGTGTGTGTGTGTGTATGTGTGTGTGTGAGTGTGTGTGTTAGTCCTGCAATAATCTGGAGAACTGATTAGGGTGCACCCCTCCTTCGCCCAGTGTTCGCTGAGATAGGCTCCAGCCTCCCCTCGACCCTTATATTATTAAGCAGTTTGGCAAATAGCTACAGTCAGAGCTGCTGGTGCAGGAAATCCGAACCTTTGGGAACACGGGGCTGATCTAACAGGACACATTAAAGCATCGGATAAAGAACAGCACGTGTGTCCTGTACGCTCGGAATCGTTTCTCATTAGGTGTCGCTCACGTGCGGGAATGGGTTCTGGAGTAATCGCACACTCCGCGTCACGTTGAGCGCCGCAGTTCCACCTCTGCTTACTAATAGTACACCCGTATGAATTATTCAAGCAGCAGGGAGGTGCACTTTGCTTTGCTGACATCAATAACAAAAGCAATTAAAGTGGACAACTCACAAGGACATACAGGCAACACTGTAAACCTGATCAACATCTTTCCTTCTAAATTTAATTCCTTTTCGCGTTCTGTCTCTCTTTCTCTCGTCATTCCTCGGCCAGAGTTTCAGGGACGTCTGCCTGCCCTGTAATGTTCCGCACGGCCTGCCGCACCCTTTTTCTTGTTATCTGATTAGCTCGAGTGCTAGGGAAACCGGCACTCGTTCCACAGCTGTCTCCTTTCTTTCATAGCTGCATGCATGCCCTGAATTTTAACATTCTTGCGGCAGCCTGCCTTAGATTGTTCTCACCTCAAACTGCAGTTAAAGCAGTTTTCTTGTCTTTTCTTATAAGAAAAAAAAAACTTTTAGCAAAGTGTAATGTAGGTTAAGGAATGAAAGACTAAGTAAAAAAAAAAACCCACTGAACTTGCAATTCAATGATGAACCAAAATGCTAGCATAGCTAATAATGATTGATGATGGCTGGCGAAAAGCTAGTAGAGCATCATTACCTCCAGGTTATGTTTTGGTTAGTTGTGTGCTGGTCTGTTAGCAGGATTACACAAAAAGTTATGTGCAGGTTTTCGAGAAATTCCTACCAGAGGCGAGGCTTGCACGGGGAAGACTTTGGAAATGATCCGGATCAAATTCTGGACTCAGGAATTTTTTTAAGTATCCTTTACCATCATAGGATTTTTCAGAAGTGAGGTATTACAACAGGGTGGTGTGGTGGCGTAGTGGTTAGCACGTCTGACTCAGGTGTTTCTGGGTGGGCTTCCTCCAAGTAATCCGGTTTCTTCCCACAGTCCAAAGTCATTACCATTAGGCTAACTAGCAGTTGCAAATTGCCCAGAGGTGTGGATATGAGTGTGAATGGTTGTGTGTTGCTCTGCAATGCTCTGGTGAGCTGTTCAGGGTGCACCCTGGCTTCGCCCATTGTTGGCTAAGAGAGGCACCATCCTCCCCATGACCCTAATAGGAATAAGCGTTTCAGCAAATGGGTAAGATTTGATTTGATTTGAGAGTAAGAGAACTCCAGCAGGGGTTGTGGTATTCATTCATTCATTTTATAAGCTGCTTAATCCTAATTAGGGTCGCGGGGAGGCTGGCGCCCATCTCAGCCGACTCTGGGCGAGGGCGGGGTACACCCTGGACAGCTCGCCAGGCCATTGCAGGGCCAACACACATACAACCATTCACACTCACTCTCACACCTAGGGATGATTTTGAACAGCCAATTAGCCTACTGGGCATGTTTTTGGACTGTGGGAGGAAACCGGAGTACTCGGAGGAAACCTACGCAGGCACGGGGAGAACATGCAAACTCCACACAGAAACACCCAAGCTGAGATTCGAACCCAGGCCTTCTTGCTGTGAGGCGGACGTGCTAACCACTACGCCACCGTGCCGCCGGGGTTGTGGTGTACAATGTATTATTTTTTTGGCTTGACAGAGGTTTGCACTCTGAGTGCTCTTGTTTGTATTTGTGCTTGTACTTTGGGAAAACAATTGTTTTTCTACATTTTGTTTACATTATTTACAAGTAATTAGAATTTTACCAGTAATTAATTTAGAATAGTAGATTTTATTGATAAAATTGAAATTTAAAGTGGAATTATATTATATTATTGCATTTTCTGTACAATTTTTGCAATTCTGGCATTACCAAAGATGAGGTTTGAGGCGCAGTAATGACCTTGGGTGAGATTTCCATTTTGTATGAGCTAAACTACATTCACTGCTCTGGCACTAAATTAACACACACCACTCAACCCCAAACATGCACGGACTGACTGACTATACTGAATGCTTATCCAACCAATTCTGTTACAAACAATTTCTCATCTGGATGGAGGGGTGTAGTGGTTAGCACGGCCACCTCACAGCAAGAGGGTCCTGAGTTCAAGTCTTAGACTCGGGCGTTTCTGCGTGGAGTTTGTATGCTCTCCCTGTACTTGGCGTGGGTTTCCTCTGGGTACTCCGGTTTTCTCTCCACAGTCAAAGCGTGAATGGTTGTGTATGCGATGGTCTGGTGAACTGTTCAGGGTGTACCCTGCCTTCGCCCAATGTCATCTGAGATAGGCTCCAGCCTCCCTGCGACCCTAGTCGAGGTTGGTGGTTTGGCAAATGAATGAATGAATTTCTATCCTTCGTAACAGCCTTATCATTATTGTTGAAGTACACTTCACCCTCGATTTCCCGTACCCCTATTTCCCGGATTTCGGATTTCCAGGTCGGTCATGATTTTCCAACTTCCCTCCTGTCCGGCCCGTTCCCGTCCGAGTGGATGGACGAAAATGAAGCAGCAGAGAGGCACGAAATAACGTCCGATGAACAGATAGTGGCATCAGTGACGGGAGAGCTACGTGAAAGTGAAAGTGAGGACAGTGACGACGAGCCGGAACCCACATTTAAAATGAATGTGGTAAAAGAATGTGCTGATACGCTCCTTAAGTTTGTGGAAACACAATATTGTGTAATGAGTGTCGGATAAGTGCTGCTGAATAATGGTGATTGCCGGACAGATTATGGTAAATGTCCGGGAAAGGGTAGGGACCCCGGACAGTAGTGATTGCCGGACTTTTGAGGTTCCCGGACAGCCTATCCCCCCTAATAGTCCGGTAAATCGAGGGTGAAGTGTATATATATATATATATATATATATATATTCTCTGTGTTTAAAACCCCTCTCAATTTTCTCACTTTAAAATAAAATTAGGCCATGTAAAAATATCAAGGATTTATGATGTCATACATTGAGATTAATGAGCTTCACCAAACACTGAAAACTGTTAAATTCCCAATAAGGTTAATAAATAACAAATAAGGTTTTTTATTAAGCTGCATAGTGTATATCAGTTTAACCTGCTGTGTCTTTGTAGAGGTCTGAATGCTTGCTGGCCAGTTCTTTAGGCAAGTTGCTTGTCTTGGCTATGGATTTACAACACATTTTTACATACTTGTAATGTTGTGTCTGTTGGCTGCCACTCTCCATCTGCAAGGAAAATATGCCTCAATTTCTCTGCCACAAGTTGCAGGCATGAGATAACTTGTTTCCTTTATCCTTGGACTTAATGCTGGAGCCACTTTGGGTGTCTTGTCCATCTGAGTCAAATTAGCATGCACAATTTGATTTGCCTATTAACAGAATGTCTGAAAATGTTTGCCTATGCAAATGCAAAATTGAATGTAATAAAAGTGATAGAATTAAACTGCTTACTGCACTTTAGTCCTGGAAAAATATATCAAACATTCAGTGCAGCATGCAGTTTGATCATCTACTGTATATTATATGGTAGATTACCTTACTGCAGTGTTTTTAAAATTTGCTAATTTTAGTGTGGATTTATTTAGTGATTCATAATACAGCTCGTCTACTGTATGCCACATGTTATGTTGAATTTACATGGCTTGGAGTCAGTCTTTGCAAGATAGTTAACAATACCTTGGATATGCTCTTCTGTACTTGTTGCTCAAGTGATGCCCATTGTGACAGTGCAGGACATGTGACACGTGTCTGCTATTTATAATAAACCCACTGTAGATTTTCCTAGCCAAGTTAAAATAAAAAGAATAACCCTTGTAATAATGTAAAGTAAAAATGTGTAGTCAGTGAGCCACACTTCGATGTTTCATTTAAGAAGTATAAATACTTATGGAGGGGCAATGATGGCCCGGTTGTAGGGTGCTGGTTTACCAATCCGAAGGTCAGAGGTTCAAGCCCCACTATCACCAAGTTGTCACTGCTGTCCCCCCAGTGCAGCTAACTGGGTTATCAAATGCCAGCCATGTCTCTCACTGTCTGTGGTGAGAGGCATATAAAAGAACCATTGCTGTCTTTCGTAAAAAGTAGGCCATTGGGTTGCCATCAGCGTGTTTCTGCCCTGTGATGGACTGGCAAGCTCTCAAGAGTCAGTTGAGATGGGCGCCAGCCTCCCTGTGATTCTAATTAGGATTAAGCGGTTCAGAAAATGAAAAAATAAATTACTTATGGAAGATGTTTCCCAACTTTGGGGAAACTTTATGAAATGTAGATATAAAAAGGTATATTTTAGAGATATAACATAATTCAATTCAAGATGTTGACAGTATATAAACCAATCATTTGGCACAACTTTATTAAATCTGTGTAATGTGATTACAGTTGCAGCCCAATGTATAAGTACTGATGTCCTCATCTGGTTGGTGGTTCTACCTTCTGGAATGCCTTAAGCCTTATTGTGTGTTTTTTTGTTGTTGTTTGCAGAGCACAAGTATTCCAAGATACATTGTCCTCAGGTTCTGGGCCTCCAACGAATCTACATCCAGACAAAACAAGAGAAAAGACTTACGTTCACAATTGGTGGACGGGCTTATCTTTTCCCCAAAACATCAATTATAATCAAGTGTCCAGTACGCTACTTTCCCAAAGCTCAGATTCGCTGGGAGAAAGATGGTGTTGACCTTCAAAGCTCCAAACATCTGACCATCACAAAATCTGGAGCCTTAAGAATCTACAGCCTGGAGGCTGGAGACATTGGGCAGTATAGCTGTTGGGCTAACCAGGAGTCAGACATCTTCATCCTAAGGCTGATAGGTCATGATAACAAGCTATTAGAGCATCCTGAAGGTAAAAAACTTTTAAAACAGAAAATCAACAGCAGCTCCAGAGTTTTACCAAAGAAAGAAGGAGTTATTGTTAGTTCCAAGTGCCAGGACCAGGAGGAGTTTTCTCTGGCTAAGAAGCTCCAAAAACATGGTCAAACATGGCTGCAAAAGAACGAGCTTTATCTGGATGAGAACCAAATAAAGGAGCATGGGGAACCAATTGATTTAGGAAATTATCTTCTAGCATCTACTACTGGTGACTCTGTGGTTTCAGCAGCTTCAGGAGCCTTTGCTCTGGAGCCAGCTGAGTTTGAGGAACTTATCAGAAACATCAGCCAGCTTGCAAAAAGTGGAGATGTGACAGATGACCTTGCCTCCCAGCTTATTGGAAAACTGATGGAGGAGATAGCAGCCTCCCATGCTTCAACAAACAAAAAGACAATGCAAGCAAAACATCTAGACAGAACCCCTAACTCTTCTGAACGAGCTGGGGGGAAAAGTTTGAAGAATGGAGCGGTTATCATTCGTCAGAGCCAACATGAGTCCACCATGAGCTTTCAAAGAGACCTCACTATCCATGTAGGAAGGGCTGCCTACCTAACTAATGCCACTCGAAGCCTGACACTTCTCTGTTCCGCTCAAGGTATCCCAACACCTACTGTGTCTTGGACCAAAGATGGACTACTGCTGCAATCCAGGTAAGTGCTATTCAGGAAAATACTATATGTTGTGTAGCAAGGTATTCTTTAGGACTTGCTGATCGTGCTTTAGGTTCGGCATGGATAACTTTTTCTCCTATGTTTCATAACTTGTGCCACACATGTCTAGTTACACAAAGGGTTTAAAAGTTAATATATAAAACAAATTCTAGTAGTGTTTGTTATATCTCCTTAGCCCCTCGCCCAGAGTCGGTTACATTTACATTTACAGCATTTGGCAGATGCTCTTATCCAGAGCGACTTACAATTATCATTTTTATACAACTGAGCAATTGAGGGTTAAGGGCCTTGCTCAAGGGCCCAACAGTGGTGATGGTGGGGATTGAACCACTGACCTTTGGATCAGTAACCCATCGCCTTAACCACTCAACCACCACTGCCATGGCTTAGTATTAAGTGGTTCAGAAAATGAATGAGTGAATGAATATATCCTTAGCTTGTTTATGTGGTTAAAAAAGTGGGATTCCTTAAAATGGCAGATTTAGATGTATCAAATCACTTTTGAATTAATAACCCACCCAGCTCCTAATACCTCTATTTCTCTTTAATGTGGTCTTATCCAGGTCAAATGTGCTGGCTCACATTCTCCTACTCTCTATAGGGTCATATTGTGGTCTAACAGTTTTCATTACTAAATGCACTTCCTGAAAACATTGACATAGTAATTCAACTTTGTGCAGCTAAGAACCTTTAGCTCAGTTTCTACCCAGACTGTCACGAAACAGTCCACCCATCATCCAAGACCAAGACGTGACTATGCAAGCAGTGGCCTGATTTTTTTTCTTCATCATATAGAAAGCTAGGCAGTCCAGAATAAAACTATTTAACCATAATAAATATGCTTATGCTAGTTTTTGTTATATGTGGCTTCTTAAAAATAAGGTATGGGGTTAACTCATATTTTTATTGCATGATTAGCTTGGAAATAATCTGGAAGGCTACTTCCCATGGATGGCCAATAAGTATAAATTTCACCCAGCACCCTGTAGTAAGTATTGTCAGAACTTATCAGAAGTGACCTCAACTCTAACCAAATAAAGTAAACTGCACAGCCTGCAGCAGCCTCACTTACACAGAGCTCAACTGGAGAAAACAGTGCTGTACTTTTAATATTGTTGTCCTGCCCTACACTGGTTATTTTGACCACAATCTTGAACTGGATATCAAAATTCCTTTCTGTCTCTTCTTTTTTCCAACCCTGTTTTTTGCTCTTTATCTCTGTTGCATCACCCTCTCACAGCCTGGTTAAACAGCCTGATTTGACTTCTTAGCCAGAATAAACTGCAATCATCATAGACCGCCACGCTTTCTTATGCCAGCTCAGTGACTTTTTATACATTCCATCTTTTTAGAGCAATATTTAAACTAGATACCTTCTTTTTAAGATGAAGAGGATATTACCGAGGTACCTTGCTATGCCCCGGTCTCATTACCAACATGGTTTTTGACTGCCTTATCTTCCTTGAAGCATAACATTCAACTTTAATTAAGTAAAATAAAAAAACCTTAAATTTTAGGTGTAATTTTTCTACCTTATCCTACTCTTATATCTGACTTTTATAGCACAAAGCAAAATAATTTGATCTAGTGATAGTTTGTTTTGTATAACAGATCATATAAGACGTGACCACATGCCCACCTACTTAGGCTCTTGAGTTTTTCTTGGTATATTATACTGTCATTACGGATCAGAATGATGATGAATAATATGTTTTCTTACAGCCCGCTGAACTCTGTATATTGCAAAATCTCTTTTCATCTTATCTATGTTGTCAGTAAGGATTTGCACATGGAACTAATCACTACATTTTTGCCTTGATGCCAGTTAAGTCACCTGCCTGTCAAAGTTTTCAAATATTTGGAGCAACACAGTGTTTAGGCCACCTGCATACAGTGAACTGTGCTCATACTAAGTGAATCTACTGAATCTGATAATTTAGCCAGTTTCTACTCCAGCAAGGACAACAGGGGTTTAATCTTCTTTTCCGTTAGCCTTCTGATAAGACAGATTAAAATACAGGGGCAAAATACAGTCAGCCACTTCAAGCTCTGTTAATTACCATTTACCCTGTTCCCATACAACAGAGGTTCATGAGACCTTTTGTAGCCTGGGACCCTTTTAACTGTAAAATAAATTCCACAGACGACTATACAACTTTACATTATCCAACTATTCGACTATAAATTGTTTATTTAATTTTTAGCCAATAAATTTTCAAATACATGCCATATTTTTTTTTACCATTTATTGGTGTCATAGAGCACATTATTCCTGAACATTTTCCCAACAGAACACAGGACAGCTGTGTTGACATTATCTATAGTCCTGCATGTTCTTGAATTGTTAAATTGTTAAGCACCTTTTCCAATAATTCCAATAAAGATTAAATTGATCAGAAAGACTACAATTTTAATGTTGTACATGACTATTATTGGTGGAAACGGCTATATTTTAATGAAATATCCACAGAGGCCCATTTTCAGCAACAATTGTGTTTCATTGCTGTTCCAAAGTTTGTCATGTTAAAAGCCTAGCTGATAATTATAAAACCCTTTTGCAATTATGTTGGTGTAGATTCTCAATCATCCAGGTCATAATAATCCTAAAAAGCTTGAGTCGAGGCAACTGGACTTCT
>JBCNYH010000004.1:4418351-4433754 GCA_039654325.1 Tandanus tandanus
AGCGATTGCCGGACTTTTGAGGTTCCCGGACAGCCTATCCCCCCTAATAATCCGGGAAATCGAGGGTGAAGTGTATTTCCTCTTTAGAGTTTTTTCTTCCCTGCTATAAATCTGTGTTCATCACACGTGGGCGAGCGACAACATGATGGCTTCCTCTGATCCTTCAATGTGAAACAGCATGGAAGTTTAAAGAGTGCCATCGTCATCCCTCGGGCCCTCTCCATAGGGGGCTTGTACTTCCTTGATATAGTTAGTGCCAAAACAATTCCCCCAATGACCCCGAACAACTGCTCTCAGCGTGATCGAAATGCCACCATGTTGAGCAGCAGAGTTTGGGAGAGTATTCGAGAGAAAATGAGCAGAAGAGTGGAATGGGATAGCCCTGAGGGCAGGCTCTCACATTCTTAAGGGAAAAGTAATATACCCAGCATAGAAGATTCCTCCAAATAACAGAGCACTAACATGGCTAACAAAATCCTGTGGGACGTTTCAGAAATTAAAAGCATGACCTCTTCTTCTCAGAGTGTAAAGACTATCTTAATAACATAGAGCTTAGTCATGAGCTTAATCAGCCTGATTGCTTGGTCCGTATGCCTATTGACTCGTCCTCAGTCTTCCTTCAGCTCTATGCTGTTACATTACGGTTCCTAAAACATGAGGTCACCAGAGGTCAAACACCTTAACACAATACATATACGACAATACAACCTTAATGCATAAATGGTATAGATGATGGCTATATTCAAAGGTACACATTTAGATGTTACTAATGGCACCTTGTAAATTTTCACCCCCATAAGTCCTCCTAAGACCCAAAAACGAATGTTGTGTGCTCTGAGACTTCTCCGCACCGCTTCTGTTCCTTACCACCTGATAACTACTCAACATGATCAACGTCTTCAAACAGGAAGGAGTTTGGTAATAGAGTAATACCCAGTGCCCCTCATTATGAGGATCTTACATGGACATGCACATAGTGTAGTTGGAAGAAAATATGACGCCCTCGCATTGAGGACACTGGGGTCTCAAGAGTAATGTTACTCAAAAAGTAATGCTACATCCTGCAACTCAAATGGACTTCATTGGACTTATACATGATATCATGAAATTTTCATAATCACAAAGCTTTTTAGAAAATATACAAAACTTCATACATGTCTAGACATGTCAGCTATGGAGGCCATTAGTCAGAAAAGCACTCAAGAGGCTAAGGGCAACCGAAAGGCTCCCGAAGGGCGCTACAATCTGAAGGTTGGGGGTTCAAGTCTGATTACCACCAAGCTGCCATTGTTGGGTCCTTGAGCAATGCCCTTAACCCTGAACTGCTCAGTTATATAAAGAAAATAAAGAAGCCAAATGCCATAAATGTAAATGTAAAAAAGCTATGCTGGGACGGTGGCGTAGTGGTTATCACGTCCACCCCACAGCAAGTGTCTCCCCCCTGTGTCCCTGGGTTCTCCCTGTGCTTGCATGGGTTTCCGCCCACAGTCCAAAGATTATGCTAATAGGCTGTTCCAAATTGCCTAGGTGTGAGTGTGAATGGTTGTGTGTGTATGTGTTGCCCTGCGATGGTCTGGCGAGCTGCCTTCACCCAGAGTCGGCTGAGATAGGCTCCAGCCTCCTGTGACCCTAATAGGATTGAGCAGTTCGGCAAATGAGTGAGAGAGAGAGAGTAATGCGTGAATAGCTACACACATTATTGTCATTTGTATATAGAAAGAAATGTGCTAAAGTTTTCATACGAATCAACTTAGATTTGAGGCACGATACAACAGAGCAGAATTGAAGGTTAAGGGTCATCAAGACTCCAACAGGGATAGATTGATGGTGCTGAGATGAGAACTCATGACCTCATGACCCTCCGAGTAGTAGGATAATGTCAAACACTGATGGGCTTTACGTCCAAATATTATAGAAGGCAAAATTTCACATTTGTATTGTTTTTTTTCTTTTCTTGTTGAGATCAAGTACCATTAAAAGGACGGTTGAATGCACATAAAACATCATTTATATAAAAATACAGGTTTTAAACCCAGGCAGTGTGCAAACCACGGGGTTCCTGAAGGCCAAAGAGAAACAGAATGTAATCTTTGAACAAACGGTAGTTGATATTTTGTTAGTGGAACATCAAATTCTCAGTTCCGACTGCTTGGTTTTATCCACTGCTTTTATATGACAATTTCTCGGTAAGAAAAGACTGTTACATCTTTGAACTCCCCAGAGCCATTTTTTAGTCTACTCACTGTCACCCACTGACTTTTTCCTTGTTAAGGCTTTTCCAAACATTTTGCTGAGACTGCTTTACTCTCTAAAACATGCCCTGACTGCAAAGCACCCTGGTTTATTCTTGGACAATCTTTTATAGATAGATAGAAGGGGTGGCACAGTGGCGCAGTGGTTAGGTAGGTAGGTAACTTTATTAGTACCCGTAGGTAGATTTGTTGGTTAGCACGTCCGCCTTACAGCTACAAGGTCCTGGGTTCGATTCCTGGGTTTGGGCGTTTCTGTGTGGAGTTTGCATGTTCTCCCCGTGCTTGTGTGGGTTTCCTCTGTATACTCTGGTTTCCTCCAAAAGTTCAAAAACATGCACAGTAGGCTAACTGGCTTTTTCAACTCACCCCTAGGTGAGTGTGAATGGTTGTATGTGTGTTTTCCCTGTAATGGCCTGGCGAGCTGTTCATGGTGTACCCCGCCTTTGCCCTGAGATAGACGCCAGCCTCTCCGCAATCCTAATTAGGATTAAGTGACTTGGAAAATGATTGAATAAATAGATAGATAGATAATATCCATCCATTGACTGACCACCCTGCGATGGCCTGGTGAGCCGGGCAGGGTTTGCTATTCCCTGAACCTCGCCCGGGGTTCAAACCCATGACCTTCGTGCTGTGTTCTTGAGGTGGACGCGCTAACCACTATGCCACCGTGCCACCTTCCCAATTACAAGTTATATCAAGCGCAGTATACAAGTCCTTTAAGAGGCATGAACACCCTCCGCCACAACACCAGACATGGAGTGCATTTATATATAGTTCTATTTATTGCATTTGGCGTACACCTTTATCCGAAACAACTTGCATTTATCTCATTTATACAAATGAGCAGTTCAGGTCAATGGCTTTGGTCAAGGGCCCAACAGTGGCAGCTTGGCAGGGGATGAATTTGAATCCACACCCTCATGGAGAACTCATGACCCTCCAATGAGTCAATCAGTCTAGTATATTTACCACTGACCTACCAGTGCGCACCCAAAAAGACAACTCCCTTTGATTGTTAGCCGCCTTAGCAGTTTCGTTCGAAGTATTCCCATTCGAGCTTTTGTTTTTCACAGCTATAAAAACTTTGTTCATCATGTGTGAGCGAGTGACAACACAATGCCTTCCTCAGATCCCTCAGCGCAAAATAGTGTGATGTGTAGGAGAATAAGACTAAAAGGTGCCATGTTCATCCCTCAGGCCGTCTCAACAGGGTGCTAGTACTTCCTTTATCCAATTAGCGCCAAAGAAGACCCCACCCCATCCCACCCGATGGGATGCTGAGCAGCAGAGAGTCGGAGGTTATATTTGACATTAGATGCCTAAAGGGAGAGTGAGAGATAAAAAAGAGAAAGAGAGAAATGGGATGGCCCTGAGGGCAAGTTCTATCTTTACCCATTTGTGAGGTTAAAATGGTCTGACCCACAGCGTGGGATTTCTGTGGGATTTTTCCACCCTCTGAATATAATCATCCCTGTTTTATTTCAGAACATAAGGCTGTGTTCATGGATAATGAAGTCTTTAACATCAGTGACACTTCAACACCAAAAAGCATAAACCATGGTTTAATCATCAGTTTGATTATCCTGCCCTGCATAAAACTGCCTTTTCCTAATAGCTAATCCAGTTGATTTAGGACTTACTCATACTGAAAAATAAAATTATACAATTAGATACAGTGACACTATATAATGCATATGTGTACATTGGCAGTTACTAATTATGCATCGAGGGTGGGGTAGGGGTTGCCGAAACGTCTGAAATGGAATATTGAGGTGACTGTACAATTTAATGACATTCATTGCGCCTATATGTATAATGCATAATTACTTTCGCTAATACTACATGGTGCAAAAAAGCACACAAAGACTATATATATACATATACACATACATACATATATATATATATATATATATATATATATATGCATGTATATATAATTAGCCTAATGAGCATGTCTTTGGACTGTGGGAAGAAACCGGAGTACCTGGAAGAAACCCATGCCAAGCACGGGGAAAACATGCAAACTCCACATAGAAACATCCTCACTGAGCATGGGACATTCTTGCTGTGAGGTGGACATGCTATCCACTACGGCACCATGCTTTAAGCTGTGATTGGTAATTGATCGATTGGCAACTGAAGTTCACTGTTCGCATAGCTGACAGTAATAATGTTAGCTTCAGAGCTAAATTCCCAGCAAGCGGCCAGAAAAAAAGAGAAGAAAGAACAGAGGGCTACAGAACTATAACTATATATGAGGCTTAGAGGATGTGTTAGTACTCAGGACTGGTAGCAGTGTTAGTCACGAAGCAGTCAGTCAACCAACTTCAGAAGCTCTGACAAAACTTTATGTGCCACATTTGTGTTTTTAACATGAACCAAGGCGTCATAAGTCATCTCATTTCAAACGCAAGACAATTATATATTTTCACAACAAGTCTTGAAATAAAGCACAATAATGTTCACAAAGTGATATTTCCACTGATTCGTCCAGGATAACATGCTATATTCAAGTCAAAGACGTAATTTTTGAATGGAAGTGCAGTTCTAGTAACAGATACATTTGATGCTTTATCACAACACGAGGGTTCCGGCACTGACTTCCAGATGTTCAGAGGCTTGAATCATCAAGCAAACCTTCAAAAGAACTCTCTGTAGTCGGGTGATTCATTTCCTGCAGAACTACAAAGTCCAAAACTACAAGTCCAAAAAGCAGTGTGCTTTTATGTAGTGTCTCAGTGTGTAATGATGGAGGATTAAATAAATGACTAAAAATAGATGCTTTTAATTCAGGAAGTCCAGTTGCTTCCTCTGAAGGATAGCAGGATCTTGAACACAATACTAAACAACTGCTATTAAAATGAAACAGGATTTGCGTTAGCTTTTTTTGGAAACAAAATTATGAATATTAAAATGTATAATAATAGATGCTATCCTCGAGATTCAATAAGCAGTAGGGGTTTCTAACAGCTCTCAGGTTTGGGATACTAAAGGTTCAGGGACAGGTGGACCCAAACAGGAAACTTGCCCTCAGTTGCCTTTAATTTTTGCCATCTCACTCGAAGATCTGCACGATAAGTTAAATATTCGCTGAACATTTTTATTTCATGACTGCTTGCAGCATACTCTCTCTCTCACTCTCTCTCTCTCTCTCTCTCTCTCTCTCTCTCTCTCTCTCTCTCCTTCTCTCTCTCTCTAGTTTCAGGCCTCTTTCTGTAAGCACACAAAATAAAATACATAAGAAGGTGCGAGTAATTACACACAGGTGAAACTCATCAACATATTACATGCTGGTTCTACCTGAAACACCTCCGCCTGCAGAGGGCGCTTGATCACACTACAAGGTCAATTCATTCATTTTTTTCCTGAACCTCTTATTCCTAATTAAGGTCGTGGGGGGGTCGAGGGTGGCGTCCATCTCAGCTGACTCCGAACAAGGGCAGAGTACACCCTGGACAGATCGCCAGGCCATTGCAGGGCAAAAACATGCTGGCAGCAATGCAGCCTACTCTTTACAAAAGTCAGCAATGGTTCTTTTACATGCCTCTCACCATAGACAGTGAGAGACATGGCTGGCCTTGGGGGACAGCAGTGACAACAAGTTGATAGTGGGGCTTGAACCCCTGACCTTGGGATCATTTGAACAGCAAAAAATGCATCAAACTTAACTGAACTAACAGCCATACACAAACTATAAAATTCCAAATAAGTGAGGTGGATGTCCCTGAATAGACTTCCAGGTGAAACTTCAATTCATACACATCGACCATGCCTGAGGTGAAATGTTTTTTACCATATACCACATGGGAACATAAGCAACAAAGCACATTAAAATGAGATTCTGATTTAATTCTTATATTTTTATAATTATGACAGATGCATGAGCTCAGAACGCATGTGTAAGCAGGTGCATAAGTGCCGTGTAGCATCATTTCTCTTTTTTTAATATATACTGTAGTACATAGAAGCATTAAAAAATATAACGGGGGTTTCCTAGTTTATTTTTAGGTATTTAAATGATGACAAAGGCAGGACAGGGGAGTTTCACACATTCTGAGCAAAGGTAAGCGCTGTGTATACTATACATACTATATATGTGTATACTATGTGGAAACAAAAGAAAAGCAAACTAAAATTACAAATTGTATTATTTATTTTTTCATTGTAAAGCATGATGACGCTGCTCCAGGTAACCGTGACAATCCGTGGTTGTCCGTCATTTTGATTCAAGCATTATACACTCTTAATAATGTTTTTTAATCCCGAGAGAGCAGACCAATCAGATTGCACCATTCCAGCATTGTGCATACTAATATTACCTTGCATTTATAGATTCAGTCTATCCCTACTATTTTACAAATATTTAGTGTTAAGTGAAGATTTAGGTTCATGTGATTTACTGGCCAAAATAGTGCTTTACTTTTGTGTAACAAGGCATGTGATATATTTCAAAATGTGCTCTATGTGAGTGTAAGTGCTCCCATGGTGTTGCCTTATGAGGTGCTCAAAAGTTCAAGGGAAAATTGACTCAATGTGCCTGGGCCCCATGAGGGGGCTCTTGAAAAGGGATCTAGGTAAATGAGATCCTTCATTAAACATGATTTAGCAGTCAGGCATCTGCCTCAATCATGCGTCTTAACCAAATCTTCAACAGCTCATTAGTAACACAATATGCCGCTGTGCACTGATGATCAACAGAGGAAAAAATTATTTACATGGGAGGACAAGACTGGGATACTTTAGTGTCAGTGGGGTATGCTTACCAAATAAAAGTGAAAATTTTACAGCATTAATTGCACACTAAAAAAGGGATCCCCATTTAAGTGGCCTCTTAACTTTTTCCGTAGCGGTATATTACACATTAAGATACAGTATAAATAAATTAATCTGTCTGTTTTAATCTCAGGCAGCACGGTGGCATAGTGGTTAGCATCACCACGTCACAGCAAGAAGGTCCTGTGTCCGAGTCCTGGGAACGGTGCTGTGTGGAGTTTGCATATTCTTCCCATGCTTGCACGGGTTTCCTCTGGGTACTCCAGTTTCCTCCCACAGTCCAAAGACATGCACCTTAGGCTAACTGGCTGTTCCAAGTTGCGCACAGCTAAGAATGTGAGTGTGAATGGCTGTGATGGTCTGGCAAGCTGTTCAGGGTGTGCCCCACCTTTGCCAAGTGTCGGCTGTGATAGGCTTCAGTCTCCCTGCATCCCTAATAGGATTGAGCAGTTTGGTAAATGAGTAAATGTTTACTTTGAATTCTCATATTTCGATTATACAACACAATTTCATAAAAGGTAATAAAAAAAATTCTTTTTCCAACAGCTGAAATACTGGCACCCCAGAAGAAATCTAAACATGTTATTGTGTCTGTTTTTATTTGCTCTTAATCAATTTAAAATCATTTCTTTTTACCTTCTTTGTAATACTTATTTAGAACAATGACTGCAGTGTAAATTGAGTATATGGCTTATTTTACACTCATTCTTTGTTATTGTTTCCATAGCAACACCACATTCTCATAGACTTATATAAAAGACAATCTACCTAATTTTATTCTAATAACAACATAATAATAAAAAATGTATAAAAACTAGAGCACTCGGAAAGCACAAACCTCCAGTAAACCCAATAATCCCCCATATGAACAAAAATATCAAAAATTTTAATTTTACAATGCTAAATAATCCTTTAAAAAATTCCTGGATACAGAATTTGTTCGAGATCGTCTCCAAGTCATCCTTGTTCAAAGCCCCACCTCTGGTAGAAATTGAATGAAAATCCGCTTCCAACTTTTTGTATAATCCTGCTAACAACAAACACGCACTTAAACCTAAGGGTTTAAGTTAAAGAGTTTAAGAGGTAAAAAAAAAAAAAACCTCTCTGGGAGAGATAATCCCTAATGGTATTATGGATTTTTGAACGGAATAACAAAATGTGTATTAAATATGCATTAAAAATTAATTTAATGTGTCAGCGTTTCCATAGTTTTATTTACCTAAATCTCTTTTCTTAAGTACATGGACTTTAATCATTTTTAGTTATTGAAAAGCTGAATACTCATTGCATCGCTAGTCAAACTAATTCTAAAATCATAAGCTTGAATCATATTGTTATTGTGTTTCTTTGTTTAAAGCAAATGTACGCTACAGAAATGCAGCTATAAGCAACATGCCAAACGCTTGCAGTCTACTGCTGTATTAGCATAACATTACCTAACTAGCAGACTGTATATTAAACTAGCTTGCGGGATTCCTATCTTTTACTGTATCTACAAAAATATGTTTTACTATAGAAATTTGTTAGAAATATTGACTTTTTTTTCTAGTAAAAAAATGTATGCTAGCTAGTTAAGAATAATATCGGCTGCCTTTCTGCAATGGACAAATCAATATTACACACTTTAATGTGCCTTAATTTCAACACACAGCCCCTGTCACACACAAGCACTGTCCACGTTTTAAGGATTTGGTGAACAGTATTTTGACCAGCAGTACTTCTAGTTTTGCTCATTTGTACTGCGCTTTTGGGAGAACTGTTATCATTAGCAGTGTGACTGAAAAAAAAAAAAAAAACCTCCAGGTTTTATCCAAATCCCTTTATTTAATTGACTGTTACCAAAACATAACCGTTCTTCGCCCGAGAACAGGTTTGGATACATAAGCCTACTGTGGGCCATGAGTAGGTTACATAATCATGATTGGCCATTAGGAACACGTGAACATATTTTAATCAGGAATGCTCCAATGTGACTCTGATTTAGCCTGAAGAACACGAGCGTTTCATCCCGAACCAAACCTCCTCACATCTGCCTGCAATTCCCTACCAATACCCAAGTGGGAAAACACCTCTGAAGTAATAAAAGATAATTCTCTCTGAAGGAAACAGTACGGCTCTATCGTTCACCGCGGCTGTAAATAAGAATAGCCAGGTGTCATTTCAGCCCCAGTTTTCGCCAGAGAATTAAATAATTAATTGGTTGTTAATTTTAAGATTTGCAGCCAGACATTTTAATTGCTTTTTCCTCTAAAAGGACAAGGTGACTTTACACAAAGGTCTCTCTCTCTCTCTCTCTCTCTCTCTCTCTCTCTCTCTCTCTCTCCCCCTCTCTCTCTCTCGGCACAAATTCTCCCTGAATTATTTCACCTCCTACAAACAATTAACACTGAAATCCTCTGCAAGCGACTTCTAAACCCGCTTTCTCAAAGATGATGAAATCTAAATATTGGAGAGAGAGAATGTACACTTGTGGTGCAAATTACATTGAAATCACTCAGCATGCAGCAGATGGCCGTAATCTGATTAAAGGCTTGGAGAGGCCCCTTTCTGTGTGAGATTCGATCATGATTTATAAAAGAGGGATGAAAGCCAAGAGCTGGAATTATGGCATTACTTTGCCATGTAGGCATTTCTTTTCCACTATCTGGCAAAAGGTATGTGGACACCTGATCGTGACACCCGTATATGTTTTTTCCCCCCTAAACTGTTGCCCCAAAGTTATAACTTCACAACTGTAAAAGAAGTTGTATGCTATAGTACAAAAACTAGAGCACTCAGAAAGCACAAACCTCCACCAAGCCCAGCAATCCGCCATATGAACCAAAATGTCAAAAACTGTCCTATCTTACAATGTTAAATAATCCTTTAAAAAATTCCTAGATACAGAATTTGTTTAAGATCGTCTCCAAGCCATCCTTGTTCAAAGCCCCAACTCTGGTAGACATTTAATGAAAATCTGCTCCTAACTTTCCTAGAATAATCCTGCTTACAACAAACACACAAATGGGTCACTTTCTTTAAGCTCAGCAAGTCCCTGTATGAACCTAAATATCTCAGAGTGTTAAAGGATCATTTAAAAAAATTCCTGGATCCAAAATTTGATCCGGATCATGTCCAAATTCTAACAGAATCTTCCTTATCCAAAGTTCCACCTCTGGTAAAATATATGATTAAAATCGGCACGTTTTGCAAATAGCAGAAAGAAGACCGCACCCTCTGCTGGTCTAACCCTAACCCTAACCCTAACCCTAACCCTAATACCACATTTCCAGATAATCGTGCTATCTCACAATGTTAAAGAATCCTTTAAAAAATATATATATATATATATTTTTTGGAGTGTTACTCAGACCATACTGGAATGTAATGAAGCATTACCTGGGCCATACTGTAAACCACAACCAAGAAACGGAGAAAAATAAAGAATCATAATCCTGTTATGGCTGTTTGCAAAACGTTTCTAACAAACAAGACAGACAGCAATGCCTAAAAAATATCACCTCCTTGGTAATAGCCAAACATGGGCTTATATGAGCTAATGTATGTAGAAAAGGGTGAATAGCTCTTTCCTTTTAATGTGTGTTACTCCACCTGTGATTCAGCAGGAACAGCAGTTTAAAAACTTGGCTGGATTAACATAGCTTGGAAGAATTATGTGATCACCTTTAACCTTGCTGGGTGAAATAGCTGGTAGGTGGGAATTGTCCAAGACCAGGTTATGAAGAGAATTGATGGAAAAAAACTTGACTCCATTACATTTCTTCTGACTTTTCAGCCTCGACCACCTTTACTTACTTCACTTAACACTGAGGTCAACAGAAATAGCACGGTTCCTTCCAAAGCAGCAGCAGCGAGTCTTTTCATCCACATTTTTATTATCATTATATCTTGTAGGCCTGAAGAAATATGCTTTTTAAATTTCATTTATTTATATATTTACTTGATGCACACAGAGGGAAGGATAAAGCTGTAGAAAGTAAACACCACCTAATGCAGGACTTCATCAATCAGCGTAAATCATTGATATTATTGTGTATTTTTTGTACATAGATATGCGCTTGGGTTCCTTCAGTATGGCTGACAAGTCTTCATAGGTGACGTTGGAGTCTATGGTTGCCAGGTCTTTAAATATCCACAGTTAGAATGCAAATTCATCTCGAATCCAGGACCTTCTTGCTGTGAGGCGGATGTGCCAACTACTACGCCACTGTGCCTCCCTCATTTCTAAAAATGAAAAGAAAAAAAAAAGAAGCGTCATTTGGAGGTGCCATGTGATCCTGGTCATCCAGAGGAACAGCAGGTCTGTGGGTGCATGAAGGCGGGGATCAGAGGAATGTTACATGCCAAACACTTGATTGTGGTAGCTCATGTAGAGGTTTGCATTGGCACTGGGACAAAAAGGTTGAGATGTGGGGTGACTATTCATTTTATATGACACATTCATCATTCGTCCGTATCTCCTTTATCCTGGTCAGGGTTGTCATGGTTTAAGTTTTAGTCATATCAATTGTTTTTAGAATTTTTTAAATAAAATTCCCTCTATAACAGCATCTAACTTCTGTAACAGGAAAAAAATGGCTATGTTGCCAGCAGATCATGAGTTCAAAGCCATCTTGGGCTCGTACCCAAAGGAAAAACTTGCCCATGCATTATAGACGGGCAGAGAATGCTTGTTACTGTGATTGACAGCAGCATTAGCCAATCATGGGCCTCTGTAAGGTTACGTGTGTGGAAGAGGGCATAGAGCAACAAATAGTGTTTCTGTGTGGTGTTTGCACGTTCTCCCTGTACTTGTGTGGGTTTCCTCCAGGAACTCTGGTTTCCTCCCAAGTCCAAAGACATACACATTACGCAAACTGGCTGTTCCAAATTGCCCCTAGGTGTGAGTTTGAGTGTAAATGGTTGTGTTTTCTGCCCTGCGATGATCTGACGAGCTGTTCATGGTGTACCCTGCCTTCACCCAGGGTCGGCTGCGATAGGCACCAGCCTCCCCGAGACCCCACTAGGATTAGGTGGTCCAGCAAATAAGCTGAGATGAGCAGATGAAACCTCCTCCAAGCTGAAACCCCCACCCAAATATCCTGACCAAAATTCCTGCAGGAGAAGACAGGATTGATCAGAATTCATGTGGGATTGTGTGAAGGGAAAAAAAAAAAAAAAGGAACAGTCCCACACACATATTCTCCTTATAAACTTTATGTTTTCGTGCTATGAAAGCAATTCTGGCTTAGCAGTCAGCGGCACCACCAAATAATGAAGATAGAGCACTCCGCCTTGCCATCCCGTTTCAACTGATGGACAGAGAAAGAAAGAAATTGACGGCTTGAAATAAGGAGTGAGAAAAATATGTCTAAGGAGATGTAGTACCCGGCTTTCTTTATTACCCCCGGCCGGCTCGGCGTCCTTGAGAGCAAATAGATTTGCTTTATTTTTTGTGGCAGGAAAGAGGAAAAGAATGCGGCGTTCTTGTGTCAACTAACAGCTTTAGCTCAGGTATTGAGCTCATAAACCTCTGGAAGTGATGATATTTGACTCTGTCTTTCCTTGCACCTCCGAGCCACGTGAGCAGATTGAGAGGTTTATGGGTAATAGAAAGTGGACGACAGATATGCTGGCCTCCCGTCGGGAGCTAGATTACACCGCATTCGTCAGGCTTAGTGAGAATGATTGGTCCCCTGTCATTCAAATAAATGTATTACACCGGTCGGAAGGGGACTCTATATTTTTTTGAGAGGACAGCCATCTTCACTCTCCAACTCAGGACGGAAGAGTCTGTCAGCCAGAGTGATAGGCAGTGCAGGAGAAGGCGTCGGGACGCAGCCTGGCGTTATGCCCAAGCTACTTTTTTATGCACATGATATACAGCTTCGGCTCAAAGAAAGTGAACTACATTAAAGTTTGTTTTACTCTCTTACAGTGATTTGACGAGATGGTCTCTTTATCGTTTGTCTTTTTGTTTTGTACTTAGCGGTGTTCCGTTCCATTAACCCAGCACGTCTTTGGAATTTATAGCAATACGACTAAAACGTTTATTTCAATCTTTACAATATCTCTCATCTTCCTTTCAATAATGTAAGGAACAAAAACACTTAAAAACTAATTCGAAGGAAATAACCACTCACTCACTCATTTGCCGAGCCGCTTAATCCTATTAGGGTTGCGGGGAGGCTGGAGCCTATCTCAGCCGACACTGGGCGAAGGCAGGGCTCACCTTGAACACCTCACCAGACCATCGCATAGCCAAACACACACACAATCATTCACACTCACATTCACACCTAGGAGCAATTTGCAACAACCACAATTTGCATCAGCCTAATGTACATGTCTTTGGACTGTAGGAGGAAACCAGAATACCCAGAGGAAACATGCACAAGCACAGGAAAAACATGCAGTCTTCACACAGAAACGCCCTCACCGAACCAAGGACCTTCTTGCTGTGAGGCGGAAGTGCTAACCACTACTCCACTGTTCCGCTCAAGAAAATCACCAAGAAATTAAATTATTTTTAATACCAGCATGCCACAGAGTGATTTATTCGACTTGTGCTTATTATGCTACAGCAATTTCCAATTCATTCATCCATTCATTTTTCTAAGCCGCTTAATCCTAATTAGGGTCGCGGGGAGGCTGGCGCCCATCTCAGCCGACTCTGGACGAGGGCGGGGTACACCCTGGACAGCTCGCCAGGCCATCGCAGGGCAACAAATGCACTCAACCATTTACACTCACACTCATACCTAGGGGCGATTTGGAGCAGCCAATTAGCCTACTGTGCATGGTTTTGGACTGTGGGAGGAAACTGAAGTACCCGGAGGAAACCCACGCAAGCACAGGGAGAACATGCAAACTCCACACAGAAGCGCCAGAGCCTGGGAATCAAACCCTGGCCACTGCACCACCCAGCTTTTTGAACATCCCACTTGAATGTCACTCTTTTTCTTTTTCCCGTTATTATATCCTCCACTCATAAAGGCTTTCCACTAGATATTGGAGCATTATTAGTAGGAAATCAGCAAATCAGGCTGCATTAATGAGCTCAGGCATTAATGTTAGGTATGAAGTGCGTTCTAGAGTACATTTGGCTCTCCGGTTCAGCCCTAATGTGTTCGATGGGGTTGGGGTCAGGGCTCTGTGCAGGCCCCTTGAGTTCTTGTACTCCAGCCTTGTCTTCATACGCTACTCAGCTCACTCCAAAGCCAAAGTGAAGCTGTGGGACGACTTTCTTGTGGCCATTAAATTTACTATTGGCCTAAAAGGACATATTTTAAAGGCTGGATGAAGGAGGACCCGGACCCACATAAAACATACCAATCAGACCCTCTTTATATAGACCGATTTTAATCAGGCCACACTGGTGTACATCTGAAAAGCAACAGACATCTCGGGTCAGTGAATTCTCACGAAGGAAGCACTGATTTTTGCTGTGTCACAGTGAACCTGCACGTACCGCAAATTCAGGAAACATGATTGTGATCATGGTATTAATGCAACAAACTGCAAAAATAAGTCCTGTGATGTAAAATGTACGTCTTAAAAATTACATCAGGCACTTGATGCAACTCTGCAGTGCAAAGTGTGTGAACTCTTCCCAGCTCTATCATACGTTTTGCGAGAAAGCATCGATCTTTTTTTCCCTTTTTTTTTTAATTTGGCCGAGAGCTCGGGGCAGGAATTTGTCATGGTGCTAGCTCGTGTGTTGCCTTTGAAGTTCGCCTCACTGAAATTGAACGCGATGAACGAGTCAATCCCGATCACTGAAAGAGGAAATTTCATCCAAGCTGCCTTTTTTCTGGAATGGATTGCAGTCAGCTTCTAAAGGAATATTAACACATCATCTAATAACACACAATAATAATAATAATAATAATAATAATAATAATAATAATAATAATAATAATGATAATGATAAAAAAACAACAACAACATCAACAACAACAATAATAATAATAATAATAACAAAACAACAACAAAACAACAACAATAATAAAAATAATAATAATAACTACAATAATAATAATGATAATAATAATAATAATAATAACAAAACAACAACAACAACAACAATAATAATAACAAAACAATAACAACAACAACAATAATAACAACAAAACAACAACAACAATAATAATAATAACAACAACAAAACAACAATAATAATAATAACTACAACAACAACAATAATAATAACAACAAAACAACAACAACAACACCACCACCACCACCAACAACAACAACAACAATAATAACAACAACAACATAACAACAACAATAATAATAACAACAACAACAATAATAGGCGGCACGGTGGCGTAGTGGTTAGCACGTCCGCCTCACAGCAAGAAGGTCCTGGGTTCGATTCCCAGCTCGGG
>JBCNYH010000004.1:4436012-4449847 GCA_039654325.1 Tandanus tandanus
CAGAGTTGGCTGAGATGGGCGCCAGCCTCCCCGCGACCCTAATTAGGAATAAGCGGTTCAGAAAATGAATGATGAATGAACAACAATAATAATAACAACAACACCAACAACAACAATAATAATAATTTACTCATTTGACAAACGGCTTAATCCTATTAGGGTCACGGGGAGACTGGAGCCTATCTCAGCCAACACTGGGCAAAGCCGGGGTACACCCTGAACAGCTCGTCAGACCATCGCAGGGCCATTCACACTCACTCTCACACCTAGTGGCAATTTGGAACAGCCAGTTAGCCCAGTATAAGTTTTGGGTGGGAACTTTCAAACCCCATCCATGTGCCCTACGTATATCAAGATGAATTCATTTTAATAACTTTATAGAAGGGAATAAAAATGAGGAAACCAAACACCCAATCTTAGTCTCAACATGTAAAGTACACCATTCAGAAACCGTAGCTTTAAAGAACATTTCAATAACACAAGAATATCATTAGTTGTTCAATTATTTCACGTCATTAACGATGACGTCACATCACGTGCCCCGAGTATTATACGCGACAGAGGATTAGATTGGTTTGAAAGGTTACATCCGTGGCGGCACGGTGGCGCAGTGGTTAGCAAATCTGCCTCACAGCATGAAGGTCCTGGGTTCGAGTCCCGGGCTCTGCTCTGGCATTTTGGTGTGGAGTTTGCATGTTCTCCCCGTGCTTGCATGGGTTTCCTCCGGGTACTCCGGTTTCCTCCCGCAGTACAAAGACATGCACATTAGGCCAATTGGCTGTTCCAGATTGCCCCTAGGTTTGCGTGTAAGTGTGAAAGGTTGTGTGATGTCGTGGCGGGCTCTTCATGGTGTACCGTGCCTTTGCCCAATGTCAGCAGAGATAGGATTAAGCGGTTCAGCAAACGTGTGAGTGGGGTCATGTGCAGTCATGTGACATAACATAATGAAATGCCAATCAAGTTGGAAAGTGGAAAGGGGTACCTCACATACAGGCGACTCAGTGAATATTAAATACAAGGATGATGTACTGCACATCCTCGCACCTGAAACGCATGGACGCGTACACTCCCGGAGATCAAAAATTGCTTTGAAGACGGAGGGGTAGTTTGTGGTGTTTCCATTTCCGTCAGGCTTCATGAGGTGAGAACACTCATTACCTGTTCAGCCAGTCTCAACTCAAAGATCTCATCAATGGGTGATTTGGTAGCTGACTGTCATTACCCTCGCACCTGCTGTATTGCTTGCCTGAGCACACACACACACACACACACACCTCATCTGTAGTGGTGATAACAGCTGGCTGAATGGGCAATGAGAGTGAAAAAGAGGGTAACGATGTAGCACTTTAGATTCTCACCCATCTTCTCAACTGTCAGGTTTACTCATGTGCTACTGAGTAATTACACCCTATATATATATATATATATATATATATATATATCTATATCACAATACATTTCAAGCACTTCTATCATTCTGTTCCCTAAACAACAGTTCTAAAAGAGTTTGAATTGGAGTTTTCGGGTCACTGCTGTCCCCCCAGTGCAGCTAACTGGGTTATCAAAGGCCGGCCATGTCTCTCACTGTCTGTGGTGGGAGGCATGTAAAACAACAATTGCTGTCGTTCGTAAAGAGTAGGCCATTGGGTTGCCGTCAGCGTGTTTTTGCCCTGTGATGGTCTGGCGAGCTGTCCAGGGTGTACTCCGCCCTCACCCAGAGTCGGCTGAGATGGGCACCAGCCTCCCCCGCGACCATAATTAGAATTAAGTGGTTCAGAAAACAAATGAATCAAAGAAGATACTGTATCTAAGGAACAAACACGCAAAATCACCGGTACCTTACTCATAAGTGAATTCTGTTATACGCTACGTCTGAAATACCTGACAGGTGCTGTTTGAACGTATCCAGGGCAAGGTAGAAGGCATACATCATATTGATCGGCTGCAAGCTGGGAGAATGATGATGGACAAAATTGACTTCTTGCAGCTTCTGGATATGAAATTTGAGCAGGAGCGCTCCAGGGTTGCGAAGCCGCCAAGTAGGAAGCAGTGATGATGATGAATCCTCATGCATTCATCCATTTACTAAGCCGCTTAATCCTAATTACGGTCGCAGGGAGGCTGGCGCCCGTCTCAGCCGACTCTGGGCGAGGGCGGGGTACACCTTGAACAGCTTGACCATTGCAGGACTAACACACACACACACACACACCCAGCAACCATTCATGCTCACACTTACACCGAGGGGCAATCTGGAAGTGCTAATAAGCCTAAAGTGCATGTCTTCAGACTGTGGGAGGAAACTGAAGTACCTGGAGGAAACCCACGCAAGCACAGGGAGAACATGCAAACTCCACACAGAAACGCCCCCGCCAAGCCCTGGACTCAAACCCGGGACCTTCTCGCTGTGAGGTGGACGTGATTTCCACTACGCCACCGTGTCGCCCTGCGTCGAACATGTTCCCATTCACTTCGTATCATGCGCTTTATCATGTGCACCACGTCTAATATATTCTTAGTACCTTTTTGCAACAACCAATCAGATGTGCTTACCACATTCTCACTGTGTCCGCCCGGTCCTTATAAATGCTACACCACATGCGGGGCTTGTTCATTCATTCTGCAAGTTTTCTTTTCTTCACATCTACATTTAACAATTACACGTCACGCTTGTACTACATTATTGAAGTCCCTACCAGGTTTTGATTATGTTGTTACTACGTCAGTGCCGTCATTGCGACGTCTTTATTAAGTTCTTACCAGGTCCTGATTTGATCCTGTCCGCACTACGGTTTCTTTAACCTGAGTACCCGGAGGAAACCCGTGCAAGCACAGGGAGAACATGCAAACTCCACACAGAAACGCCCAAGCACGGAACTCGAACCCAGGACCCTCTTCCTGTGGGGCGGACATGCTAACCACCATGCGGACCTCTATGTTGACTAATTACCCAGTAAAAGTAGTTATGATGGTCAGTTAGCTAAGCAGTCAGCTAGCAAGTCCTGAGCAAGCATGGATAAATGTTTAGCAGCGGTTTTAGTCGTTATTTCCAAACATCTAACCACCTAGGGAATTCTTTTTGCTTTATATATTTTATTAACAGTCAAATACCTACAGAAGGGAGTAAACTGTGGTAAGACGAGGCGGTCTTCCTGCGGATGCTGCATATACTGTACGCGGTGTCAGGGAAACATGCTAATCATTTGGAAAGACTCAATGATAAACAAACTACAGAGCTGCCTTTTGTCTACATAACAAAGACAGGGGGAAAAGCTCAGGCGCGATAAATCCGCCTGAGCATAGTCTGCCTAATGTGGTTTAATCCAAGTCTCCAAGTTCTGTTGGTACAAAAAGTAAACAAACGTAAAGCAACAAGCTGTGAGGTAGATTAAACTGCGAAACACACACTCTCGAAGAGATGAGTCGAGAATCCATCTGGTGTCCAAGCTGGAGTGCTAATTACAGAAACTGTGATGCCGAACGCATATAAATGACCATGAGCTTCTTACAGTGTAATAAAATGCCCCATCATCTAAACCCTTCACACACCTCGCGTATAAACACCCTGAACAGCTCGCCAGACTATCGCAGGGCCAGTACAACTTTCGCACTCATACCTAGAGGCAATTAACAAAAAAACAGCCTATCAGTGGTTAGCATGCACGCCTCACATCAAGAAGGCTCTAGGTTCGAGTCCCGGGCTTGGCCATTACTGTGTGGAGTTTGCATGTTCTTCCTGTGCTTGTGTGGGTTTCCTCTGGGTACGCTTGTTTCCACCCACAGTCCAAAGACATGCACATTAGGCTAACTGGCTGTTCCAAATTGCCCCGAGGTGTGGATATGTGTGTGTGAATGGTTGTGTGTGTTAGCTCTGTGATGGTCTGGCGAGTTGTTTAGGGTGTACCCCGCTGTCGCCCAGTGTCGGCTCAGATAGGCTCCAAAGATTTTATCCATATTATTTGTTTACGCATTTGTTCTCTTTCCCTTTATTCACGTTCCTTTTTTGACAACGCTTGACATTGATAAGCTAGCTTTAGTCATGAATGGCTAGCTGTTTGCTTCAAATAGGTTGGCTCCACCTAGTGGATGGATGATAAATTGTGTTTCATGGTAATATTTGCTGCAAATAATGTACGATAATCATATACTTTAAAAGCTCTCGCGGGCTGCGTAAAATGAGTTGGAAGGCCGGATTTGGCGCACGGGCCTTCAGTTTGACACCTGAGGATTAAGCGGTTCGGCAAATGATTGAGTGATAATGAGTGTGAGATGAGTCTCACAGATAAAACTCTAATGATGGGGGTCTATTTACATCTGTAGTGTTCCACTAACTGTAGGACTAGCCATACATGGTGACCTCAAGTCATGTATCTTTTGTACACTTTTCTGGCCATGAGCTTCATTATGTTCATTAAAGCTGCAATCTGATTGGCTCTTTGCACTTCCATGTACTGTATGTACGTCGGTGCACTGGTTTCTGATCTAAAACAAATGTGTTGTTTAATACAATTACTGCCCTATTTTTTGCTCACAGGTTATGGGAAAACACGAAATGTAAAAGTGGCCACTGTGAGACTTAATATCCACAAATCATGCCTTAAAACCGCTGCTGTAACAAATGCTAAATCTGGCTTGAAGGGTTACATTACAGCACGCATTTAGCTCATAATAATTATCCATTTAAGCTCAAATGCCAAGCCAAACAGTCGTGCTCGTGTAGTTTCTCTCGTTACGTTGTTGATTTGCAGAAAGGTCAGCATGATTTTATGGATGAGCTGCCATCTTGGTTATAATGAACAGATCCAGAGAGTAACAGTCTACCGGCAAACTATTAGTTATGAAAAGTAATACACAGTTTTCTCCTGAGAAGACCGCTCTCATCTTAAAATTGTTATTTTCAGCTGTATGAAGAGCTTGTATGGAACTGAAACGTTAGTGTCATGTCAAACATGACAAAAAAACCTCCTAGTACAAACCTCCTAGTACATCACTCACCCACTCACTCACTCATTTTCCAAACCGTTTAATCATATTAGGGCCACATGGAGCCTGTCTCAGCCGGCACTGGCCGAAAGCAGGATACATCCTGGGCAGCTCACTAGCATATCCTCCTAACAGGTCCTCAGCGCGGGCGTTTCTGTCTGAAGTTTGCATTGTTCTCCTTGAGCTTGCATGGGTTTCCTCCGGGTACCCTGGTTTCCTCCCACAGTCTAAAAGACATGCACATTGGGCTAATTGGCTGATCCAAATTGCCCCTAAGCCTGAGGGTGGATGGTTGTGTGTTTGTTGGCCCTGCAATAGACTGGCGAGCAGTTCAGGGTGTACCCCATCTTCACCCAGACTTGACTGAAATAGGCTCCAGCCTCCCCATGACCCTAGTGTATTAATAATAATAATAATAATAATAATAATAATAATAATAATAATATTGATGATGATGATAAAGAATAAGGACTAGTCATGGAAGGGAATTTTTTCCAGACTTTATTTATTCAGAACGCTGTCAATCTTTCCTTTCCGCCTGATCTCAGTGCCGTATAGAACTTTCCGAGATATTAAGTAAATCTTTCCTTTTGTCCTCGTAGCGATGACCTCATCCATTAGAGGGTGGAAGTCATTTCACTCACGGTAAGATGAAATATCAGAACGGCCAAACAGGCAGGAAGGAGATTATAGGCGCAAGTTAACGTGAACTGTATTGCGATGCTGAACATGTCTGTTTACTCACAGTCTACAAGCACCTGTTCTTACAACAGGCATCGGAATTCACCGGAACGTGCTTTATATGCGTTCATCAGAGAGCGCGAGGAACTCGTGAAGCGGAACAATGTGTTATCACATTGTTCCAGTGTGCCCCGGTGCACACCCCATAAAGGCCTCTATTTAAATGCAAATTAGTCATACGGATATGTCGTTAAAGCCAGTATATATAGCTTACTGTACAACAGTGTTCCGCCAGCGCTCTGGACAAATTTACAACGGCATCTTGATGAATGCATCTGGTATTTTGCCAGGAATGGGCCCCAGGCAAGCTGGCACTTTTTCCTAAATTGGATCTGAGGTGTTGGCTGACCTTTGAAGATACAAATGTTTGAAATTCGCATCAAATTTCATCAGTGTTGATCTCAACACCTGTCCTGTTATTGTATAAGGACTGGCTTATGCAGATGATGGAGGTGTGGCCTTTATGTCTTTCATTCCCAGTGAAGGGGGGTGTGGCGTTGGTGCCTGTCAGACCTCTGGAATGAAGTGTAGCCTGTATTTTGTCAATCCTAATGAAGCAGGCACGGCCTCTTTGCCCATCAGTTTCGGTAAACAAGGTGTGGTTTTGTGAAGGGGGTGTGGCTGCTCTGTCCATCAGTTCTCCTGAAGAAGGCGTGGCTAATGTGCCTATCAAATCAAATTAAATTTAGAAGCCGTGACTTTGGTTTGTATTACGTAGTCTCGTTAAATGAGGTGTGTTCTCTGTTGCTGTCAGTCACGGCAAAAGAGGTGTGACCTTTGTGAATGACCTTGCAGTCAGGCTGTATAAGTGTCCTCATTATGCTGTAAAGCAACCCTGTTCCTGGAGATCTACCTTCCTGCAGGTTTTATCTCCAGATAAAAATGAACACACCTCTTTTATTTGAGGTCAGTGTTAGATTTCGTCTGGTGGGGATGAGTAAGGTTGGAGCTAAAGTCTTCAAGGAGGAAGATCTCTAAGAATAGGATTGGTGAGCCCAACTTCAAATGGAAAAAAAAGACCCCCAGATTGGCCTCTATCCAACTGGTGTGTGGAATTTCAGTGAAGGAGGTGACCTTTGAGCTTATCAGTCCTCATGAGTGAGGCGAGGTCTTCCCGTCCTCCATGTTTCTGACACTTATAGTATGTTGCATTTCCCTACTGTGTTGTATTTTACTACACGAAGGGTATAGCCCAGCAACAAGGTCCTGGGTCCAAGTTCCAGGCCCGGCGAGGGCGATTTTGCGTGGAGTTTCCATGTTCTCCGCGTGCTGGCGTGAGTTTACTCCAGGTACTCTGGTTTCCTCCGACAATCCAAAGACATGCCCATTAGGCTAACTGGCTGTTCCAAATTGCCCTTCGGTGTGAGTAAGTGTAAATGATTGTGTGTATGTTGGCCCTGCGATGGACTGGCGAGCTGTTCAGACCAGAGCTGGCTAAGATAGGATCAGCCCCCTTACAACCCTAGAAGGATTAAGTGGTTCGGAAACAGATATAGCCGTACTGGTTGATGAAATCCTTGGTTGTAAAAATATCCATACGTGTTTGTACCCTAAAGGATGAATGAACCTGAATTACAAATAGACTTTATCATGGTAATCCTTTTAGGGTCGTGGGGAGGCTGGAGCCTGTCTCAGCTAACATTTTCGCGAAGGCAAGGTACACCATGAACACTCACACCTAGGGACAATTTAGAACAGCCAATGAGCCTAAAGTGCTTGCCTTTGGACTGTAAGAGGAAACCGGAGTACCTGGAGGAAACCCATGCACACATGGGGAGAACATGCAAACTCCACACAGAAACGCCCGAGCCCAGGACATTCTTGCTGTGTGGCAGATGTTCTTACCACTCTGCCGCCAATATATCTTTTGCCATTATAGTTTTTCAAACATTAAATCCATGAGCGAATTATGGACTAAGCTGATCGGTAAACTTGTGCCACACTTACCTGCAAATGCCAGGTATCATCCTTTATTGTATGCATTGTCTCATTAACTCTCCAGCATGATTGCATGATGTACTACCATCGCAGCAGTGCATTTCTGAAGCTGTATAACGTTCAGTGCAGGTAATTAGCATTGTGCATTGCCATTTGTAGTGGCTGTCACTGATTAAGTAGCACTCTTAGAGCTTTACAGAATGGTTGCCTCAGGGGCCACAGATGGATCATTGGTTTTAGTCATGCTGTAAAGAACAGATTGCATTGATTCAGGACTGGAATTGATAGAACACAGTGTTACACACAGCGGATAAGCTGTCAGCTGTCAAGAATTGTGTATTGCAATGGGAACACCAAGTACACCATGGAAAATTTGTGCCTCAGTGACCTCAAAATGACCCCTCAGTCCACTATCAGATAAAGAAGCAAATCTTCACTTATTTAAAATAAGTTCAATTTAAAAATCTAAACAAATCTACCGTTTTTATCCCCGTCTCCTCTTAAGTGCTTATGACATTAACTGGTAATGAAACCTATAACTCTCGAGCCCCTATTGGGGTATAATTGAAGTTTATGTTCTGGCCCGAGGACGAGTGCTGTTAAGTAAATTACCTTGATGGAATTAAAGGTTAAAGCACATCCACTTGGTTTTCACTTTCCATTTTCATCAATGTCCAGTGTATGCCTGGATCTGAATTATAGCCATGTGATGAAATGTTATACATTAAGGTAGATACACGTGTTAGGTCTTACCTTTTTTCACGTACTTTGTTTATTAAGAAAAAATATGTGATTACATTGCAATTCAAACAAATTCCCACATGCTCGGGTTTAGATGCCCCCCACCCCGTTTAGATATTACCTTCCCTCATCAGGCCGGAGGAGAACACAGTGCCCAGGCTCATGGTCCACAATGTTCTCCCTTTATTTTATGATTCTTCAGACTTTTTTACACATTCACTGTGCTAGTTTGAGTGTGGTCATCAAACCAAACTGAGGGCGTGTGCCCACTTTTACCTAACAACATGGGATAACATGGGATAAAACTGACATAATAAGAACAAGAAACCTGGGTTGCATTCATTAGTATTAGCGTTTACTCGTGTTTTCTCATTATTAGCAATGTTAGCATTTCTGTTCTTGGAGTAGTGTAGCTGCCATGATTCCAATGTCACAGGTCCTGATTTTATTTTGTCTATACAGTAGTTCATTCTTTTTCCCATAAGCACCTAATTTTTTGTTGTAGTGTTTCCTATCTTGTCTACTACTGCTAATCAATGAAATGGTAGTTACTGCAAGATTTGATTATTAAATTCTGCACCTCACTTTTTCACACCAATAAAAATTACAGTTGTAAAAATGTAAAAAATATGACAATGCAAAAATTTATGGAAATAAAGGATTAAAACTACACCACGTAGCATAACCATAGCTCAGTCTTGCTAGCAAAGTGTCTGCTACTGGCACTAGTAACAAGATTAGCCTCACAGCAAGAAGGTCCTGGGTTTGGTTCTTGGGCTTGGCTGTTTCTGTGTAGAGTTTGCATGTTCTCCCTGTGCTTGCCTGGGTTTCTTTCGGGTACTCCGGTTTCCTCCCACACTCCAAAGACATGCAAGTAAGGTTTACTGCCTGGTTAGGTTAGGCTTTTCCAAACTGCCCCTGTGTGTGTGTGTGTGTGTGTGTGTGTGTGTGTGTTGCCCTGCAATGCTCTGGTGAACTGTTCAGGGTGTACCCCACCTTCGCCCAGTGTCAGCTGAGATAGGCACTAGCTTCCCAGCGGCCCTAGTAGGATTAAGTGCTTTGGAATATGAGTGATAAGTGAGGTAAAACAATGCTTTTGAGAACGATTTGTTTAGTGCACTGACCAGGCAAAGACTGAACTAATTCAAAAATGAAAAACAGCATTAACAGATGCATTAAAGTGTGAGATTTGGACTTTTCAGTTAACCGCCACTCAGGTTTATCAATTCCATTTGTTTCTCCAGTCGGATTGAACTGTCAGGCAAGAGCGGACTCCCATTCACAACTCTGCCATTCTAATATATCGCAAGAAAGACCTACTGCTGATTTCAGGCTTTGGTGCTGAACAGAGTTAGAACTACAGTGTTACAGTCCAGGCATTGTTTTTAATCATTCTGTCAAAGGAAGACAACAGTTCGGTGCTCAGTATGATTGAGGGGCCAGGGGCTGTAAGGTCTGGGTACATGGGCGTGAGCTTGGGCGTGCGGGAGCCATTTCAGCTTGGCACGTCAGCATTTTACAGAAACACACATCGGTTCTGATCTATTTTGTGGAAATGTGGATCTAATTCAGCATTTTCCAAAACAACCAGATCGCATAATTATTTTCCAGAAACATGGAACTCAGCCGAGCTGAACAGCTCGCCAGATCATCACAGGGTCAACACACACACACACACACTTACACTCACACTTACACCAAGGCGCAATTTTGAACAACCACTTAGCCTAATGTGCATGTCCTTGGACTGTAGGAGGAAACCGGAGTACCCCGAGGAAACATAGAAAGAACATGCAAACTCCACACAGAAACGCCCAAGGCAGGGACTCGAACCCAGGACCATATTGTTGTGAGGCAGCCATGCTAACCACTACGCCACCCATACCTGAATTATTTTTAAGAAATTCAGCACTAATCCTTATTTATTTTCTTTGAAGATGAAGCTAGATGACATAACCATTTTCCATAAACATGGAGCACTGATCTACAGCCATGGAAAACATTAAGAGACCCCCTTTAATGGATATTCTCATTATAAGGGGTCTCTTCATTTTTACATGGCTATATTTTCCATATGGAGATGAAGTAATAATGTTCAAAAAGTGCATTATTATGATTACAGAAATGTAAAGCCATCTGTGTTACGATTCACAAAATGTTCTGACCCATTTTCCTAAAATTTGTCCTGATCCATGATTCAGAACTAAAACTTGACCTATTCTTGACCATACTGCCAAAATATAAAATGTAGGTAGGTAGGTAGTCTACATAAACTATATGTTAACCCAGAATATTGAATAATTATTCTATCCCATGTTTTTGGTAAAAGTGGGCACACGCTCTGTTTTCTTTTATTTCTGTAAACCAAGGAGCACATATAGAAATCAGAGCCTGCAAAGAGCGAATACATTGTAACTAGCCACGCCTCTTTTGATGACCACACTCTACCTGGCCTATCCTATGTGAGTTGCATGTAGTGCTTCCTTTGAACTGACCAATCCTGTATTGCCGTACATACGTGAATGTGTATAAAAGTCTGAAGGATCATAAAATAAAGAGAGAACGTTGTCGACCTCAAGCCTTGGCGCTGTGTTCCCGTTTCCTTCTCAGGACTGAAGTGGTAAAGTAATGTCTGAGCCAAGGTGGGGGGTGTGGGGTATCTAAAATCGAGCATGCGGGAATCTCAGAATTTGTCTGAATTGCAGTGCGATCGCGTCTTTTCTCTTAAAACTCATCGTACACGGAATCAAAAGGGTTTAGACAATCCGGTTAATATGAAATTGATAAATTCTTCCCAAGACCAAGTGTTCCAGTTTAATTTAAAGTGACTCCGTAGGAGGAAAAAGCTGTTAGAGAAATAACGGTAACTTTTTATTGCTAGAACATCTTTAAGAAAATGAAAGGGAAAAAGAAGAGGTGCATACTACCCACGGTAAGCATTGGCACTCAATATAAAGCAATTTGATCCAAATCCCTGGAAAAGCCCTAACAGGGCGAAAGGCAGCACAACGAAGCAGGAGCAGACGGAGAGAGGATTTAAGAATGCGGGATTTGTTCCCAACAGACGGATTCTCCTTCCTTCTGTTAGATAGCTGCTGCCAGCTCACACTAGCCCTCTCGTTCCACTCATTAGTGTATAGCTAATCTCAGGCACGAAGCCCAAATCAGGTGGCCAGGCTGGGCTTCCGTCCATGAACGTCACACTGTTACAGAAATTCAAATGCTGTCTCAAGAGGACTGGAAAGTAAATGCGAGCTGTATTTTAACTAAAGATGAACAGTTTCATAATATAATATAATATAATATGGCGAAGATGATGATGACGATGATGGCTACGGGTACTTATAATATTGTTATGATAGAATTCAGAAGCAGGAACATCCTCCATCTCCATCCCAGAAGTATGACATTAGTTGGATTGCCAGAGGTGTCAAACTCAAATCCAAATCCGGCCCTCCAACTCATTTTATGTGGCCCGCGAGAGCTTTTAAAGTATATGATTATCGTATCAAATATTACCATGAAACGTAATTCATCATCCATCCTCTAGGTGGAGCCAACCTATTTCAAGCAAACAGCTAGTCGTTCAAAGCAAAGATTGCACGCTAGCTTATCACCATCAAGCATTGTCAGAAAAAAAAAGCAAATAAAGGAAAAGCGGACAAATGCGTGAACGAATAATATGGCCATACAGATTTCATGGTTGCCCTTTTTGATTAGGTGTTAAGTGAGTATTCGCCCCTCGATGATCTCGAAATTTAGAGATGTATCCCTCAGTGAAAATGAGTTTGATACCCCTGGGCTAAGCGAAACTTTCCTAAAGGCGCGTTCACATGATACCGATCATATTGATCATATTCCTATGTTACTTTGGATGAAATCGGAGAACATCGGTACACATCGGAAAACATTGCAGAACATCGTAGAATTTCAGGAAAACTTCAGGGAAGAATGAGATATTTTGGGAGTGCTGAAAGTCATCATCAGGGAAGCATTGGTGCACATCAGTGTACCTCAGAGAACATCAGTACATACCGGAACAAAATCGGCTGAAACATCGCAGTAACAACGGAAAAACATCGGAATGTGATCATATCAGATCAGAATCATGATCAGTATCACGTGAGCAAATCTTTAGGCTTCTGGGGATCTTCTCTATAGATGTTGCACATGACGTTTACAGCTAATTTTAGGTTGTGTTTTTTCAATTCTTAATATGACATCCTTGCCAAAAATTTTAGAGACAGCCAGTATGACCATATCATTCATTCATTCATTTATTCATTCATCAGGGTCTCAGGGAGGAACTCATCCAACACTGGGCGAAGACAGGGTACACCCTGAACAGTTCGCCAGACCATCGCAGGGCAACCAGACACATACATCACTATGCACACTCACACCTAGTGGCAATTTGGAACAGCCCATTAGTCGAATGTGCATGTCTTTGGACTGTAGGATAAAACCAGTGTACCTGGAGGAAACCCATGCAAGCACAGAGAGGACATGGAAACTCCACAGAAATGCTTAAACCCAGGTCCGTCCCCAGGACCGTCTGCTGTGAGGCAGACATGCTAACTACGATGCCACTGTGCCACCTCGACCCTGTGCCGATATTATACCACGCTTCTATATAGGCATATACCGAATTGATAGGATCTGAGGTAATAGACAGCTGTTTAACTGTATTTTATAATCTATACATCACATACTGCTTTTTTTAATTCATGTCTTCGGCTGAGATTAGCACCAGGTTTCTCTACAGCGAATAAACGTGGATTGGTGTTGTCTTGAAATTGCTCTTCCTTTCACTTTCTTCTCATACTCCCAGGAACCCTGGGGGAAAATAACCATGTTTAACAAAGCGTGAAAGCAGAGAGACGGAATTGAGACAGCGGGGCTGAGCACGCTACACAGTTTACACTTCAGTCCAGAGAGAGCAGAAGACAAGAAGAAGAGTTCAGCATTATGCATTCGTGTGTGTGTGTGTGAGCAAACTCTACTCTCAGACATGATATATACCCATTATGGCTACAGAATATATAGTTAATTGTCTTTGGAACATTAACCTGTGTAACAGCGTTATCACAAACATCTGTGAATAATCCTGGAGCAAACCAAACTGTGTTTTATTGGGTTCTCAGAATGCTTTTAGATATTTCTCCTGTAGTGCATTCAAATTTTCTACTTTTGTACACCCATTTGGGGGGAAAGTAGTCTTAAAAGGTTTATATATATATATATATAGAGAGAGAGAGCTTCCTCCTCAGAATATGAGGGTCCTGGGTTCGAGTCTTAGCCTCAGTGAGGGCATTTTTTTTTAATACTGTATTAATTCCTCAAGGGAAATTTTGACTTCTGCATTCAACCCATCCAAAGTGAGCACACACACACACACACACACACACACACACACACACACACACACACAC
>JBCNYH010000004.1:4471434-4483650 GCA_039654325.1 Tandanus tandanus
TGTTCATCGGACATTATTTCGTGCCCCTCTGCTGCTTCATTTTCGTCCATCCACTCGGACGGGAACGGGCCGGACAGTAGGGAAGTTGGAAAATCATGACCGACCCGGACTTCCATTATCGATTCCCGGACTTGTACAAGCATTTTTCCGGCAATACCAAATAATGTCCGGTGCCGATGTTGTACGGGAAATCCGAAATCCGGGAAATAGGGGTACGGGAAATCGAGGGTGAAGTGTATATATATATATATATATATATCTGTGCCGTATTTGTGAAAAAAAAAAGATCAATAAATCCTTGCACTCCAGGAGCCATTGTACTGCATTGTGGGGTGGGAGTGACATCGAAGAAACAGTTAAAGTGGAAGTGTTGTGCAACAAATCTCCTGATATATACCATGCATTTATATAAACAGTAGACGGCTGTGTGATGTATGGAAATAATGTAGTGTTATGTGCAGATGTACCTACTGTAGTTTTATTTTATTCAGAAGTTCACTAGTTTATATCTGATTTGTTAGTTTAATATCTGTATACTGTTATTTTTGCCGTTACCTTGATTTCTTGGAACTGACATGTCTACGTCCTATTCTCGCGATTTCACACTCTCGTGTGCCACAAATGGCGGCCTTTTCACACAAGCTAATGCAAACTATCGAATGCATTTAAGCAGATTGCGACTTTGCAGATGTAAGTAAAAACCACCCAACGATAGAAATACATTTTTAGTCTGACAGGAGAGTTTGGAAGGCTTTCCTTTTTTTTACTTTCAACCTCATACAAAATGCATAAGGGATGTACAAAAGGCTGAAAATCAATTCAGAAAATCTGTGGAAAAAAAAAAATGAACAAAGCCTTGCTGTAAAATTTGGATAGAATTCATCCAAGCATGAAGGACACTTTAAATAAATTATTACTGAAATCATTTTGTGCAACACATCTGGCATTTATTTTCTCTTTTTTATTTCCGCTCAATTCACATCTATGAAAAAAACATGCCGTCATCCAAAATGCACGGCGTGAGTCGAATCACTTTTTCACTACCAGTGTTCACTAAGAAATTACAATAAAAAGTATCAAAAGTGTGGGGTAATGTCTGTTATCATGAGACAGTGTACCAATCAGATCGCACCATTCCCGTCCAATAACTGCAATTATACCATGAATCGAATTAATTAAGTGTTCAAGCTAAAAACAAACAAACAAACAAACAAAAAAACGGTATCATTAACAGTAGTCTGCTTTTTTTATATTTATCCTCTGATTTAACATCATGCAAATGCCGGCTGCAGCGTCAAAACAACTGAAACATATCATCAAGTCAGAATCAGCTTTGTTATCATGTTGAAGTGAGAATTTATGCTCTGGATTACATGCTTAATTTCAAAAAAAATCTTTGGCTAAGTTTGGCTAAGAAGTGTAAATAAAAGCAAAACATATTAACAACATACTAATTATCAAATGCACATGAACATTTTCTGCTTTGAGGCTATTTTTTTAATCAGAGGATTGTTAATCACACAAAAGGACATGCATCATGGAATAACTGACACTTCTAATTATTATAAATTCATAGAAAGGTGAATATCCCGACACAGCCTAAAAGGAAAAGCTAGCTCAGCATGACACGTACCTGCCCAGGTTAATGACTCCTCGTGGGATGCCAGTCGGAGTGCTGAATGCCGGCAGCAGCTTCTCACCGAGCTGCAACACCTTCTGTTTAAACACCTGAGAGATACAAGAGACAGACACAAGCTGTTGGATCCATTCACCCATAACCTCTGGGTTTTGTTCAATATTCAGCAGTGGATGTTGCAGTGCCCCAGGTCATCCCTTATTTTATTTATTTATTTTAAATACAATTCATACCAATACAACCACTTTAAAGGTGCAGTATGCAATGTTTAACAATTTCACAGGAAATACTGACATATAATCTATCTGGCCTGTTTCTTGAAAGGGATTTCAAAGTGTGTAAAATCTTTATAGCAAATGATGGAAATTTAATGGACTCAAAGTTTGACTCATTTTGTCAAAATTTGTAACAATCTGTAGATACTGTACATACTTATGAGGATTTTAAATGACTGGTGGAGTGAACGCATGACGCATCACTGACCTTTCGCATGTTATGGGTACTTGGACACGCGCATGCTTTGTCTAACCTGACGACGAAGTTCAACTTTATATTATCTAATTAGATTAGACTAAAAAGTTCCTGTCTATGTAAATGTAATGACTTTCGTAATATTACTTTACTTTAGTACAATTTCCGTAAGCTCTAGTAATAATAACATGAATAATATATAGCTCACGCGAAAGGTAATACTTACTAGGACCGAGTGCGCACTCGTGGACAATGGACAGACAAACACACACACTTTTCCTATGGAAGGAAAATCGGCACATCATAGTACCTTCCGCGTAGCTCACACGAAAGGTAATAACAACTATTCGCTGAAGGCAAGGTGAAGTTATGTTATCAATTGTATGCCAGTATAAGATACTAACATTACAGGATATAAGCGATATCCATGAAACCTGCGGTGAATAATTGTTATAGTGTATACTACATGGGAACAGAAAAAAAAGCAAACTAAAATATATTTTTTTATAGTTTATATTTACTCCACTGTGACATATTTTGAAACTTTGGAAATGTTTTATTATATACCACATCAGTACATAAGAGCAGTGTGTACCATTACAATATTTTAAAACTAATTTTAATAAACTCTATATTGTATACTGGTGTATATATAGTATTGGGCTATTTCTTAAGTTTAGACTCATCTCCCTCACGCACTCATTTGCCAAACTGCTTAATCCTACTAGGGCTGCGGGGAGGCTGGAGCCTAACTCAGCTGACACTGGGCTAAATAATACTAAAACTAAATAATAATAACCATAGTAATAATAATAATAATAATAAAAATTCCTTTCTGCTCATAAAATTGCACCCTATTGGCAGTGAGGACAGGGCTGCACTTCCAGGCCTGTGCACTATATGACTGCTTATTACTTTATACAAATAAAGGTAATTATGTGGGTCATAAACCCTGAGCCTGTTTCATGATATAACACTCAAATGAAATTAAGAGCTGCAGTGATGATGTCACACGCAGCCGTTTGATTAAACCTTTACTACCATGCACAGCCTAATCAGAGCAGGTCAGATAGCCACTAGCAAATCATAAAAATGAGAAAGAGCAAGGCCTCAAATTAGAGGTGTAATAGCATGGTAAAGTCCTGGTACGTCCTGGTAACTGTACACCTCAGTGTCACGTGACAAGTAAATGATAATGCATATGTAAAATGGTGTTTATATGTGAAAAATGTCCCAAATTTGGACAGACCACAATCTATGAAAAGAAAATCCATTGTTAACCTTTCCTGCTTTCGCTCCAGGCCGTAGTAACGGAAATACAAGGAAGAAATTTTCCCCAGGGATGTTATGCTATTTTAATTGATTAGCTTTAAAGTCCAAGTATTTTAGCCTCCAAATGACCATTTTAGCCAAGAGACCAAGTGTAACTGTCAGTACTACCACCACCATGCTTCACTGTGGATGTTTTTCTCGGTTCATGACATGTAATGTCAATTAATTTCAGTTCCTTTTCATTTGTAGAAAAAAAAAATCACATGTCTGGAAGTTCAAGAGGAGAGAGGGGAAATACTTATGCAAGGCTCCTTATTACCATAAATTCCTAATGTTTTCAGAAACACACCCAGTATTATGTATTTGAACCCAGTATTTTTCTTGATGTGAATTACTTGCATATTATGGATATTTAAAAAATATAAAAAGCTAATACTAATATTGTTGACATATTCAACAGTGCTAGCACCCTGGCATTAGCATTTTAGACCAATATACTATGGCATGCTACCTGTTTTTATCCTAATTAGCATGATTTTGCATAAAGATGAAAAACAGTCCAAAATAGAGGTCTGTTTGTGATGCTAGCATGTCTCTGATGTTATAATGTTGTGTATGTGCGTCTGAGCATATGATATAGCATGTTTCCAGTCATGTAAGTAGCAGCAGTTAGCATTTTGGCATCAATGCTGAGAGAGTTTCAGCTAACAGGCAACATATGTTGTTTCCTGTCCTCACCCAAAAATTCTGAGTGGCAGCTTGAGTTGGTAATTATTTTTGTTTTAATTAGCAGCCACGCTTGCTATGACGTCGCATCCCAAAAAAGAGAAAGAAGAAAATAAAAAAGGTCCTTTAACAGATGCCGAAAGCTGACGCTCTGCTGTTGTAGTGGAGAGGAAAAAAAAACTTTTTTGCACTTTTTTGACTTTCCAAAAAAAAAAAAAAAAAAAAAAAAAACAAGACAGCTGTGTTTGTCTTTACCCACAATTCTTTGTTTGAGTGACAGTTTTGACATAACCAGCATAAAAAAACAAATATTTTTATCTTATGCTAGCACTATGGTGTATGTACCATTTCCTTGTTGTGTAACTGTCAATCTTTTTACGATGCTAACAGTAAACTCAGCAAAATAAACCAGTTAGCATCATAGAATGATAGTTGAAAGTCATTCAGTATAGATTCTATTGTTATATCCAGAATAATCCTGTTCATGACTGACAGTGTTGACCTAACTTTGGTTCTGAAGATGAAAAAAAACCAAGCAAAAAAGAAAAAACCACACACTGTGGCTTGATATCACGCTAGCAGTAGCCTCTTTCATGTGTTAACATTTATTAGCATATTTGTTTTTGCTATGAATGTATCATAAATGTTTAACATACTAATGTGATTAACAATGAAGTCTGCTGTATTTACCCAGAATTCTGTGCATCAAGGCCAGCTTGGTTATTTTCTTAGGTTCTCTGAACTGTATTAGCATTAAAGCTAATGATAATGCTCAGTATATTTTTCCTTCAGGAATGAAAACTTATGTAAAAGAAAGAATTATAATGCTAGTGATGCGTCAGTCATTAGTTGGCTCTAATTAGCATGAAATATTAATATATTGCTTACAGGTGTGTTTATCACACAGGAATGCAAGAATGATAATTTATGATAAATATGAAAACGTCTGCTAATTATGCTGGAAATTTATGTCGGAAGGTTTTACTCAGAATCCTGTGCAGTGCTTTGACCTAATTAGCATGTGAGCTACACAGTATACATTTTCATCCAAATTCTGGATGAAAGGCGCTATATAAACGTCACACTTTCAGGGTGTACCCTGCCTTTGCCCAATGTTGGCTGATATAGGCACCAGCCTCCCCGTGACCCTAGTAGGATAAAGCAGCAAATGAGTGAGTATAACTTTAATAATGCATGGCAAAAAAGACAGGGGCATTTCAACTCTTGGAGTTCATCAGGGTATCTGATTAATTGGTGGGTGTGACCCTCCTATGGTTACGAGCGTTAGGTAGTGACCGAAAGAACAAGATCACATATACAAGCGGCTGAAATGAGCTTCCTTCGCAGGGTGGCGGGGCTCTCCCTTAGAGATAGGGTGAGAAGTTCTGTCATCCGGGAGGAGCTTGGAGTAGAACCACTGCTCCTTGAGAGGAGCCAGTTGGGGTGGCTCGGGCATCTGATTCGAATGCCTCCCCAACGCCTCCCTGGTGTGGTGTTTCGGGCATGTCCAACCGGGAAGAGCCCCTGAGGTCGACCCAGATCATGCTGGAGGGATCTACGCCTCTCGGCTGGTCTGGGAACACCTTGGCGTCCCCCGGAAGAGCTGGAGGAAGTGGCTGGGGAGAGGGTGTCTGGACCTCACTGGCTAGGCTGTTGCCTCCGCGACCCGACCCCGGAACCAGCGAAAGAAGATGAAGATGAAGACCAACTGGTTTGTGATATTAAAGTTGTAGAGTGCTGACATTTTGGTTTTTGTAGTTTTGTAGTTATTTTCATCCAGCATCCAATTTGGTTTAGGAATATTGAGTTGATGCTGATTTTCACACTGACAGGACATGAAGTGTGGTATTACAGCAGGCCCAGCAGGGGTTGCTGTGTACTTTCCATTATTTTTTTTTTTCCAGCTTGGCAGAGATTTGCACTCTCCAAGTGACTTTTTATTTATTCATTCATTCATGGAATTTTTCTGGCAGCATAATCCTAATTAGGGTCGCGGGGAGGCTGGCGCCCATATCAGCCGACTCTGGGCGAGGGCGGGGTACACCCTGGACAGCTCGCCAGGCCATCGCAGGGCAACACACACAACCATTCACACTCACACTCAGACCTAGGGGTGATTTGGAACAGCCAATCAGCCTACTGTGCATGTTTTTGGAGTTTGGGAGGAAATTCGGAAATCCTAGAAATTAAAAGAAAAAAATGCTGTCCGAAAAAAGAAAGAAAGAAAGTGATGCGATATAGCCTTCACTTTTTTAAAGGTTAAAAAAACAACAACAACAACAACAACACCTTTTCAAACTTTCAATGTTTTAAAAGATGCTGTAACGGAGCGCCCGTGACCGTTGTCATGTTTTAAAAATGTAAAACAAACAAACAAATAAAACCCCAAACATCTCACATTTTTTACTATCATATAGTATAAACTAAAACAAGGCTCAGCTACAAGTTTATTCGAAACCTCGCTTTACTTTAACAATTATTCTCAGGGACTATTCATCGATATCCACCTGGACTTAAGTGAATAACTCCTCAATATGAAATGTAATTTTCGCCGCTTAGATGTATCGGTATGGTGTAACGCTCTTATCAGCGATTGTCACATCAGTAGATGCATATGCTACAGAAAAGAAAGACGCAGTCACACAGTCAGTCAGGATTGAAGGCACTTGCAGAGGACCGATCTGCCTGGACAGGACACAGCTCTGACTATTCTTTTTCAGTTTAGATTCTAGATGACGCACAACCTCTAAAAAAAAAGAAAGAAAGAAAGAAAAAACAGCACATTCCACACTCCACACAGAGGCTCAGGAAGAAGTGATGAAGCTTAAATGAACACCTCGAGTGTAGACAGCTTGAAATACATATTGTATGTGGATATCTTTTATTTTCTTGGTGTTTGGAATACTGCACAGTGTAGAGATCCATGTACAATACAGCAACAGAAACTAAAAACTTACACCACTAATACACTGTTACTGTTATTAACTTCAGGATAGATATAAAAGAAAGTCTGGTAATGAAACAACTGTTCATTTTTGCAATTATTTAAATGATAATAGCAACAACTATTAAACATAACTACAAACTGATAAAAGTTATGGGGCTATATTTCGTAAACTGGGCAAATTAGTATGCGATTATTACCGGCGATAAACAAAGTGCAGATTCTGCGAGATTTGCTAACAATTCACAAATTAATGAACGTAAAAGCAGTCTGTTTATTTTAATTATAAATATGGCAGCGCCAATCTCAGCCAACACTGGGTGAACGCGGGGTCACCCTGAACAGCTCACCAGACCATCGCAGGGCAACGCACACAACCATTCACGCTCACACTCACACGTAAGTTCAATCAACTAGCCTAACGGGCATGTCTAAGGACTATAGGAGGAAACCGGAGTACCCGGAGTAAACCCACGCAAGCACAGGGAGAACATGCCAACTCAACACAGAAACGGCCGAGCGTGGGACCCAAACCCAGGGTCAAGTGGGCCCACACAGAGGCGTAGTGGTTAGCACGGCCGCTTCACAGCAAGAAGGTCCTGGGTTTGAGTCCCGGGCTTGGCGAGGCCGTTTTAGTGTGGAGTGTGCATGTTCTCCCCTTGCTTGTGTGGGTTTCCTCCGGGAACTCTGGTTTCCTCCCACAGTCAAATGGCATGCACATTACGCTAATTGCCTGTTCCAACAATAGTTGTGTGTGTTGACCATGAGATGGTCTGGCGGGATGTTTAGGGTGTACCCCACCTTCGCCTAGTTTTGGCTGAGATAGGCTCCAGCCTTCCCGCAACCCTAATAGGATTAAGCGGTGATGAGAAATCATCTTAATATTTTTAATATCATGTTTCTTTAAAACCAGCGATCTTTTAGTTCGATTTCCTGACACGCATGAGGTGTTGAAATGTTCTTTTTTTTTAATGTTACGATACCAAAGAAAAATCTTGACGCGTCCTCCAACGGCCCTAACATTAATAATTGCTATGAAATATATACTTTATTCTTCTTCCTGACATGTACCCCAGTTGAAACGATCTCTCCTGGCAATAGGCTTACTGCCACTAGGTGTGAAGGTGAGTGTGAATGGTTTTGCCCAACCATGCTACTATGGCAACACAGGTGCATGCCGGTCCTGGGTAAATAGGAGGGTTTAGGAAAGACCTGGCAACCTACATTGTTAAAAACCTCCCCAAGAGAACGTAATGGCCAAACTCTGTGAGACTCCAAAAGTTGGATTCGAGTGAAGATGGAATGATGATACTTCCAATAAAAGATAAGCCAAGCAACATATAACTAAGGAATGACCGATGGACGCTCTAGAAGCCCCGCCCATTCCACTTTCTCACATTAGTAGGTATAAGCCAGGTTTAAAAAATGCATTGTTTCTGTTCAAAGCCTTGGTCTTTATTAGCGGCTGATCTGCTTACAGTCGACTTCAGTCGACTTTGTAGTAGCACTGATGTATGTATTACTTTTTAAAAAGCAAGCTAAAGAGGTTAAATCACACACAGCAATATCTCCCAGGCCCCTATAGTGCAGATAATGACGCATACGGCTTAGCAGTATGCACATACAATGTTCACGTCCTTGCATTTACACCTGCTATTAAAAGCGTGTGCGCCTGGCCTCTTCTTGAGCGGACGCCATTAAATGGGTAGCAGTTACAATAAAAGAGCATACAGTATGCATTAAGTACCAGACAGAGGCGTCGATCAACGGAGGAGCATTCGCTGTAAGAAATGACAGTCAACAGAAAGCTTGTGGGAAATAATAAAGGCCTATAGATATTAGTTGCTAAATCCCCTTTTACAAATTATTGTTTATGTTGTTAAACGAATTTAGCGGAGTTATGACGGAAGGTACTGACGTGGAGTTTAAAGCTGCGTTGTTGTGTTCACATATAAAATGTGTTTTGGCGAAAATAGAACAGATCTGTACATCAGTTCGTACCATATTCACACGAAAGTGATGTAATTGTTGCAAGACAAAAACATAAGGTAAGTCTTTCAGGGTTTCTACTGGCTCATCACTGCCAGAGCTTATACCGCTCTCTGTACCATAAGGGGACTAGGAGTTCGACTCCTCCTGGATTGATGGACGCTAGTCTATCCCAGGTTACCTTCCCAGTATTTTTACTGGCACCCATTTATACTGCGGAGTGCACAGAGGCACACTTGTGGCTGAGACCTTGCCTGGAGGTCTTAGCATGGTGGGGGTCTAATTGGGATTCGAACCAACGACCTCTCGATCATGAGCCAGCGCCCCAACTATGACTTCACCACCATATCATATTCCTGTGCTACTCAGTTGACGTATGACTGCCGTACACTCAGACTAACACAGTTCTGTGGATTTAACGAAGTCCCGTAATACTTGATGGAAATAATTTAGGAAAAACTGCATGATTTTGAGCCATGATGGCCCCAAAAGGTGTATGAAATTCGTATGTCTGTCATAACACAGCAGTAGGACATCGCAGGGCGTCAAATCAGACCTAGGAAATGGTCCTGACATCAAAAATCACCTACGAGATGGGGAAAAAAATGAATGGGTAAATCTCTATGACGATATCTTCCATCGCACAACATCTGAGACATGACACACCCACAACGGTCCTAGGAATTTACCTAATATTTTGTTGTACACCGGCTTTGCAACATAATGTGATAGAGACAGCATTATGAGCCTATCTCAGCCAACTATGGGTGAAGGCGGAGTACACCCTGGACAGCCCGCCAATCCACCGCAGGGCCGAGTCCTAATCCTAGTAGGATTAAGCGGTTCAGAAAAGGAGTAAGTGAGAGAGTGGGTGTTTTTTATTATTGATATTTTTGGAATCTGGCGTTATCTTCGTCTGGGACTCATAGCCGTAAAAATGAGCAGCAGATAAAAAATACATCATTGTCTTTTATAGGCAGCAGCACTTCTATACAAAAAACAAGTGATAGGAGCCAGACTGAGATGTGTTTATCTAAAACGCTGATGTGTTTCCTGTTGCGTCGTGTCGTGTTGCGCTGCAGCTCTCCTGCTGCCTTTGTGTGTGAAAAACAGTTTCACGCTTTGTTAGATACCCATGATGCACCAGTCTCAGATGGTTATTTTTTTCCACACTGTGATGCAATTATGCATACTTCCTTCTGTCTTATTTTGTTACATGAGTAGAGGAAAAAAATCACTATCTCTTTCTATTATGTAATCGTCACAGAGGAATGCGGATGCATCTGCAAAAAATAATGAGATGATGTCTGAGTATTAGTTATTTTGCTCTGGTTTAGTGAACTGTATTCTGAAATTTGAGAAGGAGAGGGAATTTGATCACGTTATCTTGGACAACTCCTTTCCAAATGAATGCTGGCCGCTCAAGACATTTGTAATAGAGGACACAACATGTTTCCTCTTAAGTGACATCATGGGTTGCCAAATAGCATCACTCCACAGCTCCGGCATCATCACTATGGCTTGTAAAATGGACCCTGTTGGTATACTGAGCCAAAACCTTTGGACACTCCCTCACTCACTCATTTGCCAAACCGCTTAATCCCACTATTAGGGTCACGAGGAGGCTGCACCCCATCCAAGGCGGGGTACACCCTAAACAGCTTGCCATCACAGAGCAAAACACACAACCATTCACACTCACACTCACACATAGGGGCAATTTGGAACAGCCAATTAAACTAATGTGCATGTCTTTAAGGTGGCACGGTGGCGTAGTGCTTAGTCCCGTTTTCGATTCTTGCGCTCAGGTGTTTCTGTGTGGAGTTTGCATGCTCTCCCTGAACTTGCATGGGTTTCCTCCGGGTACTTCGGTTTCCTCCTACAGCCAAAAGCCAAAATGCAAATTAGGCTAATTGGCTGTTTCAAACCGACCCTAGGTGAGTGGTTGTGTGTGTGTGTGTGTGTGTGTGTGTGTGTGTGTGTGTGTGTGTGTGTGTGTGTGTGTGAATGGTTGTTTGTTCTGTCCCTGCAATGGCCTGGTGAGCTGTTCAGGGTGTATCCCGAATTCACCCAGTGCTGGCTGAGATAGGCTCCAGCTTCACCGTGACCCTAATGGGATTCAGTGGTTCGGCAAATTAGTGAATGAGTGAGTGAGTATATATGTTTGTTCTGTCCCTGATGCAATGGTCTGGCGAACTATTTAGGGTGTACACCTCCTTCGTCCCATGTCGGCTGAGCCTTCCCTCTCCCTAGTAGGATTAAGCAGTTTGGAAAATGAGTGAGTGAGTGCATGTCTTTGGACTGTTGGAGGAAACCGGAGTACCCTCAGGAAATACACAAACTCCACACAGAAACACCTGATCCTCGAAAACAGGACCTTCCTGCTGTGAGACGGACGTGCTGACCACTACGCCGCCGTGTACATCCAGATATAGGAATGCTTTCTTTGAAGCAGGAATGTCTAGCTTTCTGTTTATTAGCACAGCAATAGAGCATGGAAGATCAGGTTCCACAAGGCCAGCGAGTCTGACAAATCCTTTTTTGTAGCAATAAAGAACTGCCCGAAAGGGGGTTTTTTTTGCTGATGGATTCAAAGGCCAAGCAGCCCCCATTTATGCATAAACGACTGTCTTAAATCTCATTAAAACATAAGAGAAATAAAAGCTTAAAAGTTTAAAAAGAAGCTTAAATAACTTCTCTGGCTTCAGTTCAAGATCTGAAGCCTTCTGAATGGTGCTATTAAAGCCGCGGAAATATTGGCTTATGTAAGACAAGAGTCATGAAAACAGCAGATGTGATGTGGGGTTTCACAGAGGGCAGGACATTTCTATTAGTGGCTTCAGGAGGAATAGGTTGTGATTAATGTATGAACTTTTTTCACACACGCTTTTCAAAATTTGTCATCATCTGGCAAGGCAACGATAATTAACACACGTCCTGTGTAAACAAGCACAGGAATAAATACAAATTACAGTACATTCCCCAAAATAAAACCCCTCACCAACACTCGACTCCCAATACACCACCGTTCTCATTCGCATTGCCGTATGCACAATCATTTCCACCATGCAACACCACATTCCCACCAAAACACCATTCCCGGCACTCCAACATTCTCACCAACACCTCATTCCCAGCACTACAGCATTCTCAACAGCAATACATTCCCAGCACTCCA
>JBCNYH010000004.1:4501493-4512947 GCA_039654325.1 Tandanus tandanus
TAAGAATCAGATAAGAATCAGACAAGAATCAGGTAAGAATCAGATAAGGATCAGACAAGGGTCAGGTAAGAATCAGACAAGAATCAGGTAAGAATCAGATAAGAATCAGACAAGAATCAGGTAAGAATCAGATAAGAATCAGGTAAGAATCAGATAAGAATCAGATAAGAATCAGGTAAGAATCAGATAAGAATCAGACAAGAATCAGGTACGAATCAGATAAGAATCAGGTAAGAATCAGATAAGGATCAGATAAGGGTCAGGTAAGAATCAGACAAGAATCAGACAAGAAGACACAGTAAAGAATTGTGTTGAATCTTCAGTGTTCCCTTTCAGGCAAAGTGGAGGATTTAAATTTCCTGCTCAAATTTCAGTACATCATAAATGTTGGGTTGTGGATTGCCCTGTAAACGCCTTGGATTCCCTGTGTATTTAATTATATAAACCCTCTAGAGGGTCCGCAATCATTTCTCTTGCCATAAGTTGTTGAAACAGTTGTGCTTTAGTATGCTGCAGATTCAGTTGCAATGATGGCAGATGCTACTCCACTCCTCTTATCCGGACATGATAAATGGAAATGAGGGATCATTGGTTTATTGAAGGTGGTGTGGAATGTGTAGAGGTGGTTCACACCCTGAGGTGAGATGTTGTAAAAGGACAGAGTTCCTTCTGGCCAGTCCAGATAAACTCCAAATGTCTTTGTACGAACAGTTGGGTCAGGTCCTACAACTTGCACAACTGATTTCTGGCGTCCTTTTTCTTCATGCATGGCAACATACTGGAGCCTGTGGCAAACCAATTTTAAAGATTTTCCTAAAAAAGGGTTTGTATTTTCCTGTAATGCAATACTGACCAGGCCAGTCCATTGTACCTCCCAGTAAAACCTTCTGTCTATCAGTTTTTCATTACAGAATACCTTTACCCGTGTGGAAGGTACATTTTCCTGTAAGCCTCCTTTACTAGATGAATCTGACAGGTCATGGTATACATCTTCATTATCTGGAAACAGAGCAACTCCTTTCCTGTCATGAGAACAGACCGCACCATGTGTGTAACCGATGTTGAGATCTTGGTAGTCTAGGGGAAAATACATATACATGAACCCTTTGTTGGACTAGTACAATGTTTACCTGGCATGTACATGCTAGTGCGGTCAATGTATTATTACATATTATGCTGACTGTTACCAGTCATGTCAGTGGAAGCTGAAAATGCTTTATTGTCACATGATTCATGTAGACTAGACAGTTCCAGGTAGTTCCTGGAGTTCTACTGCTATAAAAAAGGTCCATTGGGGAGAATGGATGCGACTATTCATTCAAGGGTTGAGTGTTAGTGATGCCTGAGATACTAAACTGACTGATTATCATACTTTGGGCCAGGTACATGTACAGCTTTTGGATATTAAACCATAAATATTACAGAAAACTCTCTTCTCTTTGTATGCATTATTGTAGGTTAAATTTGTGCTAAATTCATTCATTCATTAATTCATTTTCCGAACAGCTTAATCCTACAAGGGTTGTTGGGAGGATGGAGCCTATCTCAGCCAACTCTGGGTGAAGGCGTGGTAAACCCTGAGCAGCTTGCCAATCCATTGCAAAAATTCACATTCACACCTAGTTCGAAACAGCTAATAAGCCTAATGTGCATGTTTATGGGGCGGCACGGTGGCGTAATGGTTAGCACATCCGCCTCACAGAAAGAAGGTCCTGGGTTTGAGTCCTGGGCTTGGTAAGAATGTTTTTCTGTGGAGTTTGCATGTTCTCCCCACGCTTCCTCCATTCCAAATTATATGAGTGTGAGTGTGAATGAATGTGTGTGTTGGCCCTGCAGTGGACTGGCGACGTGTTCAGGGTGTACCATGCCTTCACACAAAAGTTGGCTGAAATGGGCTCCTCTCTGCCCCCACCTAGACTGACTTACATTTATAATTGTTTTATACAACTGAGCCATTGAAGGTTAAGTGCCTTGCTCAAGGGCCCAACAGAGGCAGCTCTGTGGTACTAGAGCTTCAAACCCCAACCTTCTGATCAGTAACCACTGAGTCAGCACTGCACCACTCTCACAACTTTAGTAGGATTAAGTGGCTCAGCAAAAGAATGAATGTCTTAGCCCTGTGGGAGGAAACCAGAGTATCCAGAGGACCAACACAAGCACAGAGATAGGATGCTAACTCCACACAGAAACGTCCTCGCCAAGCCCAGGGCTTGAACATCTTTGTGTGAGGTGGATGTGCTAACCCCTACGCCACCATGCTATTCATCTCTGCAATAATGCTCTCAATAAGTCATATATTATATATGAATATATATATCTTCAGTAATTCAGCTGCGATAAATAAAAGGAAGGGAAACGTTACGTGTGTGTTCCAGGCATGCTAGGGCCTTCGTTTTATGCCCCTTAAATGTTTTTTCTGTAAATAAGGTAAAAAAATAATAATAATTTCAAAACACTTACATTTCCAAAGACCAGCTGCGAGTCTTGATTGCCCACTATAGTCCAGTCTACACACACACACACACACACACACACACACACACACACACACACACACACACACACACACACACACACACACACAGAGTGTTTAGCTATAAATGTATATTATGTGGATTTGAACTCTCTAGAATGAACAACGGTTCCCTCACCAGGCTCAGAATTTGGGAAACTTGTGCAGCATCCAACTTGTCTGATGTTATTCAACTGATTTAAACCCAGTTAATGTAAATTAAGTACTACATGTATAGATAAGTAAACCATTGCATGAACAATGAAAATCAGTTTAGCAGCAATTATTTAAAAAAAGTGCACAAAAGACAACTAAGGTAACTACACTAAGCTCTATATGTGCATATACCTACATACACATATATACACATATATACACATATATACACATACATACACATATAGACACACACCCACATGTACACATATAGACACATATACACACATTTATCCTGTATATGCAAACACATACATTTATTCACACACATATTCACACATTTGCAGACATACACAGAAGGGTGCATGATATGTCAGAAGTGCACGGTATACTCAGGGTGAGGTGGAGGTGGAGCGTTTTAATCATAAGGTGCATGATGCTAAAATGTTATATGATGTTCGAGACCTGCTCTAAACATGAGTATCGCACTTAAACATGAGTATTGCACTTAAAGAGTAATTAAAGAGTAGATATAAAATAATATACATTTATAAATAACCCTTTTTAAGTATATGTGTTCATATAAATGAAAAATAAGTGAAACAATTTGGAATTTTTGGTGTTTAGTGATTACAGTATGTGAGTTCAGGTACAGTGACATCCCTCATTCTTATAAACATAAACACCAGTCAAGAGTTTGGACACAAAAGAAGCTGTCTCTAAACTTTTGACTGGTAGCAATGCTTATCCTTGTTTCTATAGCAAAAAGCGACGAGGAGTTCAACTCCTCCTGGAAGGGATGTTAGCACATCACAGGTTACCTTCCCAGTATTTTACTGGTACCCATTTGTACTGTTGGGGGACAGAAGCACACTTGTTGTTAAGAACTTGCCCAGGGATCTTAGCACAGTGAGGATCTAATAGGGATTCAAACCCACAACCACTCCCACATAAGCCCAGTGCCCTAACCACTACACTACCAGCCCCACATAATTAAACATGCAGTGTATATTAATCCAAAATAAAATTAATTTCATGTACCTTAAAGTCTGCAGTTTGCAATGTGGATCATGCAGTAGATCAGAAAGCTGCTTCTTTCCTTCCTTTCCTGGATGATTGTAGCTCAGGTCGAGATCTCTCAGTGATGGTGATGGGTTAGACCTGAGAGCTGAAGCCAAAGAACAGCAGCCCTTTTCACTTATTAAACATCCTGACAACCTAAAAGACAGAAGATGAAGCTAAAGATGAGGCAGGTTCACCTTAAAGAATCTGCATATAGAAGTTGTAGTTGTTTTTATAAAAAAAACTAATACAGCAACTATACTGAGCGCTAGCCAGTCACAACAGCTAAGCTAGCTGACCCCAAAGTACTGGCCAGTATGCATGATAATAAAAGCACAAACAGGTTTTTAAAGCATCTCCAATGAATCGCTACCTTTATGGGGTGGGGGTTGGGGGGTGGGGTTTGAGTATCTCCATGATCCTGGGAGCTATATTGTGAGGAGCATCAACTCCCACATTTTAGGGTCTCCCAAGGCATGTTGGTCTCAGGGGAAGGATCAAACATAGAGCAACTCAGAGACCTCCAGACAGGTTGCCAAGGTAGTTAGATACGTAGTTAGATGGGTAGGTAGTAGATCGCCAGATGTGGACAAAATTCGGCTTGAGATGCTGAAAACCATGAATGTTATGGGGCTGTCCTGGCTGACACATCTCTTCAATGTTATATAGAGATCTGTGGAGTGGCAGACTGGGATGGTTGACCCCATTTTTTAAAGTTGGGACTGGAGAGTGTACTCCAACTATTGTGGGATTACACTACTAAGTCTCCCCCGGAAAGTTTATTCCAGGGTGCTGGAAAGAATCTTCTGACCAATTGCTGAACCACTGATCCAGAAAGAGCAGTGTGGTTTTTGTCCTGGTCATGAAAGAGTGGACCAGCAGTTTTTCCTGGCAGAGTTGCTGAGGGGTCCTGGGAGTTTACATGTATTTTGTGGACTTAGAGAAGGCCTATGACCATGTCACCCGAATAATTCTGTGGGGGTGCTGAGGAAGTATGGGGTATTCACGCCGCTTTTGCGAGCTATCCAGTCCCTGTAGAACCAAAGCAAGAGCTGTGTCCGCATCCTCTGCACAAACTCGTTTCATGTTGGACTTCACCAGGACTGCCTCTAGTCACAGATCCTGTTTGTGATATTCATAATATTCAAATCAAGGTGTAGTTGTGGACAGAAAGGTGTCCAGTTTGGGAAACTTAGGATGCATCTCTGGTTTTTGCAGATGATTGATTCTTCAGACCACAACCTTCTACATGCATTGGAGTGGTTTGCACTTTGGAGCAGCCGGGATGAGAGTCAGCTCCTCCAAATCTAAGGCCATGGTTAGCAGTAATGAGGGCACTGTACCGGTCTGTTATGGTAAAAGGCAAAGCTTTTGATTTACTGGTCCATCTACATTCCATTGTTCACCTAGGGTCATGAGATTTGGGTAGTGATCAAAGGAGCTAAGACATCCGGGGGAGCTTGGGGCAGTGCTTGTGCTTCTTTGCATCAAAAGGAATGAGGAGAGGTGATTAGGATGCTTTCTGGTTGCCTCCCTATAGAGCTTTTCTAGGGCATTTCCAACTGGGAGGAGGACCAGGGACAGACCCATAACTTGCTGGAGGGATTATATATCCTGTCTGTCCTGGGAACACCTTAGAATCCTCAAAGAGGTGCTGCCAATTGTTGCTGGGAGAACCTCCTAGTTCCACATGATGCCTCCTCTCTCGGATCATCATGGTAAAGCTCTTGTGCTAGAATAATTAGCACCAGGTTAAAGGGGTGGTTTGGGATGAGTGAAAAGTGGGTTGGGATGAGCTAGGTGGTGTTGAGATAATAGATGTAGAGGTTGAGTTATGTGAGGGGTGTGGGGATAAAAATGGGAGAGTTTGTGATTCTATTAAAATATTATATATTTATATAATATATTTTTCGTGGTTAAATGGTGGATGACCTATAAAAAATATAATGTTATAAACTTTTCAAACCCCAGATTCTGGAGGACACAGTTGGGATTTTTCAGTCCTGAAGCAAGAATCTGAACTCCGGAATCCTGAAGGTCGTTGTCTCTCAGGTTAAGTGTTTGAACCACAGAGTATGTACCCAAGGTCACTGTCAGATATACACAAGCTTTCCAGGAGAGGTTACACTTTCTTAGCCTGTAGGAATGGAGGGGAAAAGATTAGTCAACTCCCTCAAACAAATATATATTGCTGTCCTATATGTGGCATCTTTTTTAGACTTAGGCCTGATACTAGAGTCCTAGGAGTTTGAGGGTGTGAGGCAGAAACTCACAAGCATCCTAATAGATCATCTGAAGTCATTTTGAAGTGACTCTCTACAGTAATAACATTTTAAAATAAAATGAAAATAAAATAATTTAAAATAAAATAATTATTTATATGTCCTAGGAATTGTTTTAAGAATAAAAATAAAATGCAACAACCACAAAATTGATAAGTATTTACCAACTTCATTTTAGCAATCTAAATGATGACTAGTATTTGTAATAAACAAACAAACAAACAAACAAATAAATAAATAAATAAGATGAAATGTTTGCTTGTTCAAATATCTTCCCATATACAATAAAATATGCCTGGTTCTCACCCCAGTATCTGTAGCTGACAGTGAGGACTTATTAGTCCAGGGTAAAGACGTCTTACTCCTTCATCACCGATGCTGCAGTTGTCCAGAATCAGTTCCTTCAGAAACGAGTGTTTGAGGGCTGATACCAGAGAAGTACAACCCACAGGACTGATCTTACTGCTGGACAGTCTGTAAAACACATTCCAACAGGCAGATTTAGTAGCAAACACAATTTTAGGTTATTACTAACAATATGCAAATGGATTCCATTCTAATGACTAAGAGGGTAAATTTTTAAACTTGATTGGGTTCCTTCTTTTCGGGGTATTTCAATACAAAAAAAAAGTTGTCAAATCACATGTTTTCTAACATTATAATGTTATTTTACTTTGAGGGAATATATCATGCATATTTTCTTAACAAAATGGGGGTTAATTTTTTAAAATGAGTTAATAAACCAGGGAATAAAAGTTATTGATACGAATATATGACAGTTTGAGGTATTTGTCCATAATGCTAGATGTTATTCTATGAAACTACCTGGAAATAGGTGACCTTGCACAGGTATATTTTGCTTCCCAATATGACCTTACCGTATTATACCAGAAATTAAAAAACTGGAAAACTTAGACATAAAGAACACTTTAAAATCTTTCTATGCAAGATTTGACAGAGACAATAGGGACACTCCCTCCAAGTCCCAATGTGGCCCAGATGAAATTGCACTACAAGTGTCACACGTACAAGTCCTGAGAGCGTTTAAAACGGTAAATCCCCGGAAAGCTGCTGGACCCAACGGAATGTTACCAGGAGTCCTATAAAGGCCTGTGCTGAGCAACTGGCATGGGTGTGCACAGACATCTTTAACAGCTCTCTCAAGCAGGAAACTGTACCGCACATTTTCAAATCATTCATCATAGGTCCTGTCCCGAAAAAAATCCATAAATCCATCATAAATGATTACAAACCAGTGGCACTTACATCCAGAGCCATGAAGTGTCTGGAGAAGCTGGTTCTCCATTCCATCAACTCTGCAGTCCCGGACACTGTAGATCCTCTACAGTTTGCCTATCGTCCAAACAGATCAGTGGACGACGCGGTCGCTCTGACCTTCCACTCAGTGCTACAACACCTGGACACTAGCAACACATATGCATGAGTACCCTTTATGGATTACAGCTCTGCCTTCAACACTGTAAGGCCAATGAAACTGGCTGGGAAGCTGACAGACCTGGGGGTACCAACATCCTGGATGGACTTCCTCATTGACAGATCACAGGTTGTGAGGATGGGAAACAAGGTCTCTGCAGAGATCAAAATCAGCACTGGAACACCACACGGCTGCTGTCTCAGCCCCAAACTCTTCTCACTTTACACTCATGACTGTGTCGCCACCACTAACAATAACATCATTATCAAGTATGCAGATGACACATCCATCCTGGGTCTCATCAGAGGAACATATGAATCTGCATACAGGGAACTGGTCCACAGAATCACCCTCTATGGAGAAGACAATAACCTGCTCCTCAACACAGAAAAATCCAAAGAGCTCATCCTAGACTTCAGGAGGAGGGGCCCCCCCTGCAGTCCCCTTGCCATCAAACGGACAGTAGTAGAGCGTACTGACAGTTCCTCGGTCTCGGTCAAGTTCCTCGGTCACCCTTGGGGAACCTGAACTGGGCCAAGAACACTGTGGAGACTAAAAAAATGTGTTCATCAAATGTACTTCATCAGGATGGGCTTGGTCGTAACCCTCTAACGCTAGCCTACAGAGGAATCGTGGAAAGCCTCCTCACCCGTGGAATCACTGTGTGGTACGGAAACATCACTACAGAGGAGAGAAAGTCGCTTCAGCAGGTCAAGACAGCCAAAAGGATCATCGGCGCAAACCTTGCTTCTATGGACACTATATTCACACATCGCTGCAGAAGAAAAGCATCCTCAAGGATAAACACCATCCAGGTAATGTTCTGTTCAGGTGGAGAGACTCAGAGTACAATCTCAGACAGCACAGGCCAGAGCGAATCCCCACCCACAGGCCCGGTTCCATAACAGCTTCTTTCCTGCTGCTGTCAGACTGGTGTCTAGGGACATTGAGGATGGTAGGAAACACTACACCCCCTGAACCACTGCATAATAACAACTGCAACACAATAAATGCTGTATGTGCAACAACCTAATACATGTGCAATAACTGTGCAATATACATGTAAAACACAATGTGCAGTTTAGAATTTAGATTGTGAAACTTGCTGACAGGATCTTAGCTCTGTATTTTACATACATATATATTTTTTCTTTCTTGTCCTTATATTTAAAATTTTTTAAATTTATATTTTCCTTGTTAATTCTTAACGTAGTTAGCGATCAGAGTTAACAAAACTCTGAACGCGCACCAAGAATTCCAATGTATATGTGCTCTTTTGTACATTTACAGATGGCAATAAACATCTATTCTATTCTAAAAAATTGTTGTTGTTTTTTTTTTTCAAAAAACGTCTGAAACCTCAAAAGAATCTAATGTACATCATATAATAATGGATTACATAATAAAGGTAAGGACACGGTTTTGTTACCCTTATTCTCTTCGTCTGTTTAATTACTTTTTTTTTTTTTTACAAATGCTTTTGTGCTTTCTAGTCTTGAGCCTTGATTACCATTATTTTGTGTTTTATTAAGAAAATTATCAATTAAGCATGAGAACTGGATAAAGACTGAGGATGTAAAACTACATGAAAGTTATATATATATATATATATATAGTTATATATAGTTATATAATTAGAATAGCTTCTCCCAATAACTAACTATTAACATTTTTTTGTCATAAATTTACCTTAATATTTGAAGAAAACAGTCTGGATTCTGAAGACCTGAAAGAATCAAATTCACTCCTTTCGTGGTTAAGCTGTTGTAGCCGATATCTAGCTCGTTCAGTTGACACTCGGATGACAAAAGGGCTGAAAATAAAATCTCTGCGCCATCGTCTTTAATATCACACGAACTGAGCCTGCAAAATATAATAATTTTTGGTTATTTCATCAACTTTCATCCAAGGTTGTTAGAGGTGAAGCAATAAATGGATTTTATCGATTCATTAGGATTTTTGGATTAGGACGATGTGTAAAATAAAAATTGCTATTCACTCAAAAGCTTAAAATATTTTATATGCATTGGTAACCCACCTAGGGTACTTTCCCACCTCGCACTCATAGGCTACGGTACCCCCAACCACCACCACACATTAGCAAGATGTCAGCAAGCAAGGAGCTCATCTTGAAAACTGTCAGTGCCATCCTTTTCACACAGCACAGTAGGTTACATTTCATTGATCCTTAAGGAAAATGTTCAGTGAAAATATTTTTGAAAAGTATAAGAACAATGTTCATGCCTTAAAAAACATAATGGAATTGTACTGTAAATCAAGTGCTTGTTAAAAAATATATTTTATTTTAATTAATAAAAAGATTTTATTTTTAGGCTTTAGCCCATCTGTAGTTGGAGGTTTAAGAGGTTTAAGACACTCACTCAAGCATCCATTATCATCATTTGAAGTCCAAACCAGTACTACCAGTAAAAGGATTAGAAATTTCAGGGGATGATAATCAAAAATCTTTTGGTATTAATGAACTTGTTAAACATGTAAAAGGGTACATATACTGCCAGGCCAAAAAAAATTCAGTAAAATAAGTCAGTCACTTTAATATTTTGTTGAAGCACCTTTGGTTCTGATTACAACTCATAACCTCATGGCACTGTTGCTCCAGTTGGTCCGGTCGAGGCTCAGCAACATTAATGTGGCAATAAAATGAAGTCAGCTGATGATCTGAATGTAGTGAATGAGCAGGTTATCACATCAATGCACTTTTTCTTCCCTGATGGTACAGATATAAAATTCAGGCTAATAATGAGCGAGTGGTTCAGGGAGCATTAGGAACACTATTCACACATGTATTGGCACCCTAGAGTCCTGACCTTAACCCTATTGAATGTCTTTGCGATGTGCTGGAGGAGACTTTATGGAGGGGTTCAATTTTCCCTCATCAATTCAAGACGTCGGTGAAAAATGAACTCAACTCTGGATGTAAATAAATGTTGTGATATTGCTTAAGTGGGGCAGTGGTGGCCTGGTGGTTAAGGTGCTGGCTTACTGATCCGTATGTAAAAGAACCATTGCTGTCTTTCAAAAAGAGTAGCCCTGCGATGGCCTGGCGAGCTGTCCAGGGTGTACCTCGCCCAGAGTTGGCTGAGATGGGCGCCAGCCTCCCTGCAACCCTACTTAGGATTCAGGGGTTCAGAAAATGAATAAATAGATGAATGTTGCTTAAGTTTCCTGAAACAATGCAACATTTGTTGTAATCAAGGATAAAGGTGGAACAACAAAATATTAAAATATTAGTGACTTTATTTTGACCGTGCAGTGTATTTAAATGTGTACAAGAAACATTCATTGATTTGACGAAACATTTAACCCTACTAGGTGGACTGATTCTACAGAGCGGCAGTTGAGTCTGTTCTCACGTATGGCCTAACAGTGTGGCACTCAGGGTGCTCTGCTGCAGATAGGAAGGGTCTCCATAGAGCGGTAAGAACTGCGGAAAAGATCATCGGCTGCCGGCTGCAACCTCACGCTATCTCAGCAGAACAAGGACAATAATATCAGACAGTTACCATCGTGGGCACCACCTCTTTGAACTGCTGCCCTCTGGCAGGAGGTACAGAGCAGCCAAAGCTCGTAGGAAAAGAATGAAGGACAGTTTCTTTTCTACAGACATAAGTGTCCTCAACAGCCACAGACAGCTGTGACACTGACACGCTGATCGTCCCAGACACTACTGCACCTTACTTCTGCATATATTGTTTCAAGTATATATTTGTGAGTTTGCACATTTTATCATTTTGCTGCTGTTTTATTATTTCCAATAATACGTTTCTGAGAAATCCTTTAAATGCTCACCTCGACATTTGAATGCTGTTTTTAAAACTCACCTTTCTGAAACAACATGTTGAGTAAAAAACAGGATAGTTACCGGATGTTTACATGCTTAATTTTTTATTATTTTTTTATTTTTGGATTTTTTTTCCCCATTTTTCTCCCTAATTTAGTCGTTTCCAATTCCCACCCATCAACTTTTTGCCTTCCCCATCACACGA
>JBCNYH010000004.1:4537274-4547274 GCA_039654325.1 Tandanus tandanus
AACACTACATTCCCAACACCCCTCTATTCACACAAAAACTACATTCCCAACACACCTCCATTCACACAAACACTACATTCTCAACACACCTCTATTCACACAAACACTACATTCCCAACACACCTCCATTCTCACCACCCAACATTAAATTAGGGCCAAATAGACCCCACAGTGACTTCTGCAATGCAGACCTTTCATAGCCATCAAATCAAGAGTTTTGTAACTGCGATACGAACAGCAAAGTTTTTCAGCCTCGAAACTTGTGCCATAATTCAGCTCTGTTTGGAACATTACAGCACATTAGTGGGCTCAATAGTGAGATAATATCTCACTAAAATGTCCCGCAGGTTAAAGGATACTATCGATCTGTCCAGACAGCTAATAAGAAGTCGGAAGAGTAATACAGCTTTCATGATGATTTATCATTCCAAAGGTGAGAGCAGGAAGAGAAAATCTTGGTGTCCGATTCCAATTTTTATTTTATTTGGGCCTCTTGTTATCCTCTTATCAAACCACCAAGAATGTTATTAGACAACTAATTTTTTTTACTGCCACGCTTTTGTGAAGCAAAGACCAGTTGCCCTCAAACAACTACCTGAACTGAGCATAAAATTTATAAAGCAGTCCAAAACACCACCAACACTTCGTCAAGCACTTTATAGCACAACGTTATTAAATGAAGCATACGTGCTAGTCAGAAGAGTCCGAATCTATTCCAAGCTGAAAGCTAAACATGTAGAAGTTAAGGGCCTTGCTGAAGAGACCAAGTGGATCTCTGGCTATCTTAGGACTGGAACTAACATCACTGTAAACTATTGGAACATTCACTCTCTCACTCACTCATTTGCCAAACTGCCTAATACTACTAGGGTCATGGAGATACTGGAGCCTGTCTCAGCCGACACTTGGCGAAGGCGGAGTACACTCTGAACAGCTCACCAGACTATCGCAGGGAAAACACACACACACAACCATTCACACTCACGCCTAGGAGCAATTTGCAACAGCCAGTTAGCCTAATGAGCATTCCTTTGGACTGTCAGAGGAAACCGAAGTACCTGGAGAAAACCCAGGCAAGCATGGGAAGCACATGCATACTCAACACAGAAACGCCCTTGTCGAGCCCGACAGTTGAACCCAGGACTGTTTTGCTGTGAGGTGGACATGCTAACCACTACGCACCATGCCACCGCCAAATGGAACACACCATTTCCCACCCCATTCATTATCTCCCCAGTTTGGTCATCTCCCAATTCTATCTTCCATATCTACTATCCAGCTCTATAGTGTCACTCTGGTTGGTAGTATGTCCGCTACCAACAAGAGTCCATGACTAGCAGTCTAGTATGGATATATGGTTCATATGGATGAGTCTCAGCAGCTTAGGGCCGATTCATAGTCCAACCAGGAGCATCTATGTGATTTCATTTGTGCATACTGTCCTCGCTGTAATACTTTGAGTGCTATATATTCCACAGTGCAAGTTTGAAAACCCAACCCAACAATCTGCTGGGTCAAGAACATTGACAAATCTCCGGCACTGTACTGGATATATGGACCACCATCTTTCCAAAAAGATTCCTCCCTCAAACAATGATTTCATGATACTAATAGACATTCCTGTCTAACCTGTCACTCCGAATTCACCCAAAAGTGTTTGATTGAGCCGAACCACTGGTTTCTCTTCTGATTCTTTTCCCATTTGTAGAAGCAATTACCAAAAAAATAAATAAATCGGTCAAATGCTTTCCTCGGTGCATGTTTTCAATTTCTTAGAGCTATGCCCAAGTAAGTTGTGTGATATACAATACAGAGAAGATTTAAGGAAAGATGAGTTAATTGCCTCAATATGTCACTGTAATTACAATTGCTGGAGCTTGCCAGGGGCTGAGATGAAATCATGCTTATTGACTAGCAGCCTCTCGGAGGACAAGGTCACAGGGGAATTAGGAAAATCCAGCTCTTTGATTTAATACTTTTTTGTTGAATATAAAACCATGTTTTTTTTGTGATTTCAAATCTCTCTTTAAGGCAGTCCAGTATATGGAATCACCATCCAATACACCTGGGTACTGGTTCAATTCCGCTAATAGCGGCTCAGGTTGGTGGTATTGGAATCTCACAATATATATGTAACATATTAGCAGAACTCTACTATGCATCACATTGCTGATTGGCTGTTATGCATTGCCAACGTTTTTTACTGAAGCAACATCCAAACACTCATCTCACTCACTCATTTGCCGAACCACTCAATACTCTATTAGGGTCATTAGTGCATAGTTCTCTGAGAAATGCCCTCGCCGAGCCCGGGACTCGAACCCAGGACCTACTTGCTGTTAGACGGACGTGCTAACCACTATGCCACTGTGCCGCCAACATCCAAAAAAAGAATTTAAAAAAAAAATAGTATTTTTGGCAATACTGATTTTTTTCATAGAACATGGCTTAAAATTCTAAAACGTTAACAGAATAATTAAATTATTATGAACAAAAGAAACAGCTCACAAAAATATCATGGGGAGCTACCTACACTACCTACATCTGTATATTACTGGACTATTCTAACACACAATATTATTTTATGGAAAGTGACAATTTTTATGATTTTCATGTTAACAGAGTGTATTTAGTGAAAATTTAATGTGTGAAGATCCTCAGGGGTCGGTTTTAGGTCCCCTGTTGTTCTGGTTTCTAAATGCTTTCTCTAGTATACAGAATACAAAAAAATAATAACATGCATTAATAATCAGATAGAAATAACACATAACTGCATAACCCATAATTTTTAATCTCAAACAAGCTTATCACTCTATAAAGAAATACAAAAATCAGGCAGCAGATTGTTATTAGTAATGTAATTGTGGAAAAATATAAAAACCTGCTATATTTATAGTGTGTGCAAAGGCCAGGAAGGAGGAAAATCTGCCATACCATGTTGTATTGTCGTTTAAACCCTGTGAACAGCGCGAGCCGAATGCTTCTGAAGCTGTAGGAGGTGAAACTGCAAATATTCACCTCCCACAGCTTCAGAAGCCCGTCGCTTGCACAGATGATAAAGGACTTCTGTTTTAGGCAAGTTCTTTTTCTGGGCCGTATAAACCACTCTGTTAAGTAAAGAATAAAACACAACAGGGTGTACTGTGAAAAGAACTTCAGAAACCACAAAACCTTCTGTCGTGCGGACTAAGCCGCGACGGGAAATTTACAGACTGCTCCAAAGCATTGACACGGGAGACTCCTTTCATAAATATTAATCAAACATCTCCCTATAGAAGCTGTCACTTTACCAATGTGGGAGAGGGAGAGCGCAAACCTCTGCCAAGACAAAGAAAATTACACAGGCCTGGGTTCGATTCCCAGGCTCAGGGTGTTTCTGTGTGGAGTTTGCATGTTCTCCCTGCTCTTGTGTGGGTTTCCTCTGGGTACTCCGGTTTCCTCCCACAGTCCAAAAACGTGCATGGCTGTTCCAAATCGCTGTTAGGTGTGAGTGATGTTGTGAATGGTTGTGTGTGTTGGTCCTGCGTCGGGCCTGGTGAGCTGTCCAGAGTTTGCCCCGCCCTTGCCCAGAATCGGGTGAGATGGGCGCTAGCCTCCCTAATTAAGATTAAGCGGCTTAGAAAATGAATGAAGGAATGAAAAAAGTACACATACCCCTCTGGGCCTCCTGTAATACCACATTTACAAAAGAAAAAACAAAAAAAACATCCTACTACACAGTGTTAAAGAATCATTAAAAAAAATTCCTGGATTCACAATTTGAGCCGGATTATCTTAAAAATCTCATGGGGTCTTCCTCGTCCAAAGTCCAGCCTCTGGTGAAAATCTTTACATTATTTTTTGTGTTATCCTGCTAACTAAAAAACAAACAAACACACAAAAGCATGTAAAGCATAACCTCCTTGGCAGGGGTAATAACACCACAAAAATAATTTGTTTACTTGTTTATTAATCTAAGATGTAAATAGCCTGTCAATGAGTCGTCACTATTAAAACAATAATTAAAAATTGTAAATCTGTTCATTCTTTTTAACAGTGTGCTATGGGAATGTGGGTACAGGCGACGGTGTAAATACCCCTGGTTTTGTTGTACACTAATATGATAACAGCTTCCATGTTTGCTATCAAGCCGAATGCTTGAAAATTAGCATGTTAGTTATGTAACGTTTTATTTATATGACCAGATCCCTTAAAAAAAACATCGTAAACATAAAGTACGATTAGCAAAGGGCAGAAATAGATACAATCCAACATTGTAAATAATCCCATCATGCCTAGAATGACATGCCGTTAGCTTGTGGTCACTGGAGTGTTTCAGTGCTTGCTTGCATGCTGGTACAACAAGGCACAGATGCCACTAAAACGATGCCCAATTCAGTTTGGAAGACAGGCAGGATTTCAACATCTGTGCTGCGTACTCATGAGTTAACAAGATTACTAATGAGAGCAGTGGGGAAAAACTCGAAACAACACTTTTGTACCAAGAAAAAAGAAAAAAAAAAGAAAAGAGAAAGAACAGCGAACGCACATGCTGTGCTGATGTTACACTGCGGTCACGGTGTAGTGCACATTTTTCTCCAGATACATTTAGTGTGAATTATAATGTCATGCACATGTTACATATTATGATATACCGTATAGGTACAAATTGCCAGTGGTGTTGCATTAAAAAAAAATTAAGTGCTACTTTATTATTTATTTATATATTGGCTTGTAGGCGGCACAGTGGTTAGCACATCTGCCTCACAGCAGGAAGGTCCTGGGTTTGATTCCCCGGCTCGGTGAGGGCGTTTCTGTGTGGAGTTTGTATATTCTTCCAGTGCTTGTGTACCTTGTCGAGCCCGGGACTCAAACCCAGGACCTGCTCTGTAGTGAACAAGCTAACCATTGCGCCGCTCGTTTCCAATAATACATTTTACAATGTATTGGCGTAGTGGTTAGCACGGCTGCCTCACAGCAAGAAGGTCCTGAGTTCGAGTCCTGTGCTCGGCTGGGGCGTTTCTGTGTAAAGTTTACATGTTCTCCCCATGCTTGTGTGGGTTTCCTCAGGGTACTCCAGTTTCCTTCCACAGTCCGAAGATATGCATGTTAAGGCTTATTGGCTGTTTCAAATTACCCCTAGGTGTGAGTGTGAGTGTGAATGGTTGTGTGTGTGTTGCCCTGCGATGGTCTGGCGAGCTGTTCAAGGTGTACTCCATCTTCTTCCGATGTCGGCTGAGATAGGCTCAGCCTCCTCGCGAACCTAATAGAGGATTAAGTGGTTTGGCGAAATAGGCGGCAAGGTCTGTGAACATAATAAATAAATAAATAAATAAATGAAAATAAAAATTTAAACTCTTGATCTGATATCAGCCCTATGGTTTATCCAAGCCTCCATTTCCCCAGGTGTTCTTTAACACCACAGCCGATACATTAAAGATGTTGTTGTTGTTGTTTTGTTGTCATTATCGTGCTCCAATAAACCATCTGTTTTGGGGCCAAACTCTACAAACTACTCTCTAACATCAGGATTTTAATTAGCGGCACAGTGTTCTATTTACTGGCAGATAAAAGTAAAGCCTGGATTCAGGGTGAACGAGTCACCTTGAGATGCATCGACATGTTCCCGCGCCTCAGGTTCGGTCATATGTATGCTGTAGCACTCAATGTAAACATGATGGTCGATGAAAGGTTGGCGAGCTTTAATCCGAAGGCTGGCTGAATAATGAAACCACTGACAAGAGCAATTTGTGGAATATAAACCTGGCGTAGGGCATTAATGGCTATCATTACATTGTTCTTCTGTGTAGAGTGTCCAGATGGCGTATTTCATCACATAATGGAAGTGGATTCATAGTAAAGTATAAAGAAAAACACTTTTATACATGATTTAGAGCAAATGCCGACATTTTGATTTATTCAAGTGGCAGATGCTTTTCTTTGATAAACTAACGGTCTGGAGCCTAAACGTCTGTCCCATACTTGTCCATAAAAACATAAATTCATAGATAGTTAATCCATGCAAATCATTCTATAATGTGCGAAAGCACATAAGTAAGGATACTGCAATTGCAATGAACTGTAGAAGAAAATAGGGTGGCACCGTGACATAGTAGTTAGTACATCCACCTCCCAGGAAGAGGGTCCTGGGTTCAAGTCCCATGCTTGGGTGTTTCTGTCTGGAGTTTGCACGTTCTCCAAGTGCTTGCGTGAGTTTCCTCTGGGTGCTCCGGTTTCCTCTCACAGTGGAAAGACATGCACATTTGTGTAACTGGTTGTTTTAAATCGCCCCTAGGTGTGAGTATGATTGTTTGTGTGTGTTGGCCTTGTGATGGCCTGGCGAGCTGTTCAGGGTGTACCTCGCCTTTACCCAAAATATAACTAGAGCAAGATACTTAGCTAGCACGTCCACCCCACAGCAAGAAGGTCCTGGGTTCGAGGTCGATGCTTGGACGTTTCTATGTGGATGTTGCATGGTCTCCATTGTGCTTGCGTGGGTTTCCTCTGGGCAATCCAGTTTCCTCTGACAGTCCAAAGACATGCAAATTAGACTAACTGGCTATTTCAAATTGCCCCTAGATGTGAGTATGAATGTTTGTGCGTGTTTGCCCTGCGATGGACTGGTTAGCTACTCAGGGTGTACCTCGCCTTCACCCAAAATATAACTAGAGCAAGATACAGAGCTAGCACGTCCACCTTACAGCAAGAAGGTCCTGGGTTCGAGTCTATAGGCTATCTGTTCTTTTTAATAACATTAAAACAAGCAACTAAATATTGCCTCTGTATACTCATTCATTCATTTTCTGAACCGCTTAATCCTAATTAGGGTCGCCAGAAGGCCGGCGCCCATCTCAGCCGACCGCGGGCGAGGGAAGAGTACACCCTGGACAGCTCCCCAGGCCTTCACAGGCCTCTGTATATTACTTCATAATATTTTTAATATTTATTATTCCTGCAAGGGAAATTTGGCTCTGCATTTCACCCATCCAACACACACACACACACACACACACACACACACACACACACACACACACAGCCACATTGCTACATCCAGAGAGCGGTAAGGGGTTAGCTCAAGGACGCTTCAGCTGTGAAGGTGGAGTGAGGAGAAAGAGGTGTCGTCCCAATCCCCCTCCCCCAAAATACTCACAAAATAATAAATACATGTAAATAATAATAATGATGAAAATAAAAAAGTACATATATATAAAACATTAAGAAGTAGTATACTGATCTATGTTTTAGTATATACTACATGGAAACATAAGAAAAACAAACCTAAACATGAACTCTATGCTTTACTTTTTTTTTTTATTAAATGATTCGAGCATTCTTCTGAGTTTGCAGGGTGAATAAATATTATCTATTATCCCAAGAATGCTCGTCCGTACTGCTAAATCGAGTATTCGCTACAAGAGTACCTGCCCATACAAAAAACATGCATGGATTTACACCATTCATCCACCCATCTGTTATCAGCACCTCTTTTCCATCAGAGATGCATGTGAGCTGGAGCCAATTCCAGCTGACTTTGACCGAGTGGAAAGGTACATTCTGGGCAGGTCGCCAGTCTGTTACAGGGCTAATACAGAGATGAACAACCACTCAGACTCGTGTGAAATTTTGAGTAGCCACTTGAACTAATATGCATGTCTTTGGGTTGTTGGAGGAAACTGGGACACTCAAAGGAAACCCATACAAGAACGGGGAAAACATGTTAACTCCACACAGGAAGGCCAGCCGGCTGTGAGGTTCGAATCCTAAATTTTATTACTGTATGGTGACAGTGAGAACCAACTAAAGATAATGCTAGCCAATACCGCTAAATCATGCATACTAGCCAAGTACACTAGTCCATCCATACATTTGAATCCTTCATTCATTCATTCATTCATTCATTTTCTAAGTCACTTTATCCTAATTAGGGTCGCAGGGAGGCTGGTGTCCATCGCAGCCGACTATGGGCAAGGGCGGGGTACACCCTGAACCGCTCACCAGGCCATCAAAGGGCCAACACACATTCACACCTGGGACGATTTGGAACCGCCAATCAGCCTACCGTGCATGTTTTTGGACTGTGCGAGGAAACCGGAGTACCCGGAGGAAACCCACGCAAGCACAGGGAGAACATTCAAACTCCACACAGAAACGCCCCGAGCCCGGGAATCGAACCCAGGACCTTCTTGCTGTGATGCGGACATGCTAACCACTGCGCCACCGTGCCGCCACATTTGAATCATCTCACTCTCAATTACTTGTTAATTAATCACACTAGGGTCGCTGGGTCTCAGCCGACACCGGGCGAAGGCGGGGTACACCCTGAACAGCTCGCCAGATCATAGCAGGGCCAACACACACAACCATTCACACTCACTCTCACACCTAGGGGCACTGTACCGCCCACATTTAAATCACGCATGGATTTAATTAAGATCGGAATAATGGAATCAATTAGGAATTTTAATCAATACTGTAAGATGAAGTACACTAGTTCAAAACGGATTTAATGCAAAACAGATAACTTCATAATAACCCCTTATTAAGATTTTATATAACTGGGAAAAAAAATACACAAACACATTGAACGTGATCCGCCCCACTCCCTTTCATTTTCTTTTTCATTTTTTTAAAACACAAGTTTGGCACTTAAACACTTATCAACGATTTAAGAGACAAGATTCATAATTAAAGACATGTCCACCAGAGCGATTACTTTCAATTACAACCAACTGTCCTCTCTCTCTCTCTCTCTCTCTCTCTCTCTCTCTCTCTCTCTCTCTCCCTCTCTCCCAACCCCCTGTCTGCCTACCAACACACACCAAACAACACCTGCATCCTTTACTCATTACCCAGAGATAGCATTGCTAACGCCTCTTTCTGAACTAATTGGATTTGCACAGATGCACCAAAAAAACCAAAAACAACAACAACAACAACAAAAAAAACCAGGAACCAGAGTGTAACCTCTCTCCTCTAGTCCGGTTTCAATGTTTACATTTGATTCTCAATAATCAGTCAGTCATTCAGCCTTTCATTTGCTTAATCATACTAGGGTCGCGGAGAGACTGGAGCCTATCTCAGCCGACTGTTTGTGAAGGCAAGGTACACACTCAACAGACCACTGCAGGACCAACACATGCAACCATTAACACTCACACTTACACTTAGGGACAATCTGGAAGAGCCAGCTAGCCTAATGTGCAAGTCTTTGGACTGTAGGAGGAAACCGGAGTACCCAGAGGAAACCCACACAAGCACATGGAAAACATGCAAACTCCACACAGAAACGCCCTCGCTGAGCCCAGGACCTTGTTGATGGAGGGGGATGTGCTTACCACTATTCCACAGTGCCCATCAATCATCAGACTGTAAATATTACTATACTATACTAGCACTCATTCATTCACTCATTTTATAAGCCGCTTGATCTTAAATAGGATCGCGGGGAGGCTGGCGTCTATCTCAGCCGACTCTGGGCAAGGGCGCAGTACACCCAGGCGACACCCAGACGGCAATCCAATGGCCTAATATTTTTTATGCTAGTACTAGGATATATTTTACATGCATTAAGAGTACTAGTCCAGTCTCCAGATGTGCTGGAGAGATTATATCACCAAATTGCCTTGGAAACATCTGGGGATCCAGTTGTACTTAGCAGTACAATTCCATACTGCTAAGTCAAGCTCACTTAGCCTGCTCTGTTGAACCAAGATTCCTAATCCATGACATTCTTATTAATAAATAATGTATACTAGGCCAAGGACAGCCATGCTCAAGCTAGCCAGTCATTTTTATCTCATTACTACCAAGACAGAATGGTTGACGGAAGACAGGCTTCTATCTGCTCGTTTTTTGACTTTTATAATATCATTTCATTTCAGTTCGACTTCATCAATCATTTTCTCCAACTATTAAAAGGAATTACTCCAGGCCAGATGCTCAACCTATCTGGCAAAGGCATGAATAATTCATTCCCTGACCACCAAAAGCAATAAATCAGGATAGTGCGCATCAGGCG
>JBCNYH010000004.1:4552274-4554898 GCA_039654325.1 Tandanus tandanus
TGGTTAGGATGCTGGGCTCATGATCGAGAGGTTATGGGTTCGAATCCCCATAAGACCCCACAGAACCAACACAGACACAAACTCACATCACACAAACTCCAACACAACGAGCATTTCAGAGTAGCCAGTTGATCTAATCTGCATGTTTTTGGACTATGGGAGGAAACTGGAGTACCCAGAGGAAACCCTTATAAGCATGTAGAGAACATGCAAACTCCACACAGAAATGCCCTTGCTGAGCCCAAATCATCGTATGGTAACACCGGTGCTTGTCGATGTTCACACTTTGTTCACGGTGGTCATACGATGCTGGCGGTGATGTCATGCTGTCACGTGGAAATTACACGTTTTCTGACTTTTTTCGGTTAGAATTTACTGCGAGTAGCTGCACAAGGCTGCGGTGCTGACGGTTCTCTGCGGCAACTTGCGGTACACGCGACGACAATCACACGTGGCTCTGCGGTGTTCTGCGGAAGCACTTCCGTGAACTTCTGCGGGACAGGTTGCATCGGTGAGAAGGGGGCATAAGAGCAGGTCACGTTATACTATTCACAAATACAATACGAATCCGATTCGCAAAGCACCAGTGCATTTCCTGGGTCAGGGCCGCACACTGAGGCTCGTGCACTCAGTACAGAAGTACTGTTACAGTACTTACACTTGTCGTCGTGTGATGCACCTCACCTGCGGAGCCACACATTCATATTCATCAGCTAAAGCAGGTAGGAAAACTGACATGAGCAAATGAAGCACTTGATTAGGAGAGGCCTTCCAGTAACAGTGTGGTGCTAATTAGAATGCTGATGAATGCCTGGGACATATTTTCCCCTATAATCTACTGCACAGCAAAACTCCAGAAGTTGGGAATTAGCTGAGGCAGCTAAATGTATACACGCTCAACTATAAACCACTCACCGAGATTAGATTTTAGGGAGCTTTGTTTTTAGTGTGTACATACGTACAACACCCATCAGTCTCGATACACAGACATTACATTTCTCCAAGGTCCATTTAGTAACTCTGTGTTCTTTACTCACTGTGTGTTTGGCAGGGTAGCAAAAGGATGTCCATTAACACACACACACACACACACACACACACACATTTATGGTTGGAGATGAGTGCAGAGTTAGGGGGAATGAAGGAGGAAAAAATACGGTTAAAAAAAAGAAAGAACAATACCATAAATTCCTTTTTCTTACTGAAGAGGTGGTTTTGAAATTAAATCTTAGACGTTTAGATTTTTAGCATGAGGTCTGGACTTATAATCATGCTGAATATTATATTATAAAGCTGCTCAGATTAAACTGGAGGTTTTGTTTAGCAGGGTGGTTAACATATTTTTATTTATTTATATATATATATATATTTTTTTAATTTCATACCGTATTAATTCCACAAGGGAAACTTTGACTTCTGCATTTAACCCATCCAAAGTGAGCACACACACTCGTAAACAGCGAGCACACACACACACTTGGAGCAGTGGGCTGCCACACATTGTGGCACTCACACCCGGAAAGCAGTTGGGGGTTAGGTGTCTTGCTCAAGGGCACTTCAGCCATGAATGTGAAGGAAGGGAAGGTGCAGCTCACTCCCCCCTCGCTGATGCACATTTTTCCTGCTGGTTCCGGAATCAAACCAGCAACCTTTCAGTCACGAAGCCGCTTCTCTAACCACAAGGACGCGGCTGCCCCTTTTTATTTTATTTAATTTTTTATTCTTTTATTGATGTATTATTCATTTATTCATTCATTTTCTTAGCCGGTTAATCCTAATTAGGGTCGCAGGGAGACTGGCGCCTATCTCAGCCCACTCTGGGCGAAGGCGGGGTACAACCATTGAAGGGCAAACACACATACACCCATTCACACTCACACTCACACCTAGGGGCAATTAAGAACAGCCAATTAGCCTACCGTGCATGTTTTTGGACTGTGGGAGGAAACCGGAGTACCTGGAAGAAACCCAAGAAAGCACAGGGAGATCATGGAAAACTCCACACGGAAACACCCGAGCCCGGGAATCGAACCCAGGACCTTATTGCTGTGAGGCAGACGTGCTAACCACCTCGACAGATTTTTTTTTTCTTTCTGTAAAGAAAAAATTATAGAGTACTCTCTCTTTGTCTCTCTCTCTCTCTCTCTCTATAAGAATCTGGACTGAATTCTGTGCTAATACTTTAAAGTGGAGCTAATAAAGCAAACCTGGCCCCGAGTTGTGATAAAACGACAGAGGAAGTGAGGAAGAGATAGATGATTGGCATCTCTTTTGCCCAAAGCTGAATGAAACCTATTCTGTGTGTATGACAGGTAGTCCTGAGAACTGTGGTTTATGTCTCATGTCTGCGCAGCTCTCTCTCTCTCTCCTCTTCCCTTCTGACCCCCTTCTCTTTCTGCTCCCTTTTCTCATCTCTCGATGCCACCTTTTCAAAATCTGCAGCTTTTCAAATCAATACTAGACAGAAAGAGAAAGATGGCGGGTGCTGATGCTGCAAGACCTTCATCACAGCCCTGCCACATTAATCTCATTACTCTGCTCAGTGTTTATGTGTGTGTGTGTGTGTGTGTGTGTGTGTGTGTGTGTGTGTGTGTGTGTGTGTGTGTGTGTTTGTGTGTGTGTGT
>JBCNYH010000004.1:4561639-4576796 GCA_039654325.1 Tandanus tandanus
GTTCAGTTTTTCCCTCATCGATTCAAGACGTCGGTGAGAAATGAACCCGACACCGGAGGGAAATAAATGTTATGTTGCTTAAGTTTGCTGAAATAATGTCTTGGTGATTACGCACTGAGATCAAAGCTAAAGGCTCTCCAAAAAAAATATTAAAGTGTATGACTTTTTTTTTTTTTTTTTGGCTGGGCAGTGTATACCGATGTCACTCCGATTTGTACCGATGTTGTTTCTGATGTGTCTCCGATATTGTACATAAAAAAGCACAAATTTAACAGAAATGTGACCGGAATGGATCCCTTTATTTTTAAATTCTATACCAATGTTACACCGATGTTGCTCCAATTTTTCCCTGTGTTTCCCCAATGTACTCCAATCACCAAAAAATTACCCAGTGCACTGAGCATGGAGATTTCAGCCGAGCAAACAGAGCAGAGTAGGCACAGAAAGCGGAAAGGATATAAATGGGAGGAGGAAGCCAAACAATTCGTCCAGCATGCACACTTGAAATCAGTGTTTCAGGAACTGTGGAGTTTTTTGGATTAGGAATCGTACTTCGGTGCTCCACTGATGTACGAAATGAAAAATAAAGGTCTGAAAATGGGTATAATATCTGACCTTTAAAGAGACGACTGACTTATTGCTTATACATTGTACAAATATGGATGAACTTTATGATAAATGTTGTGACCTAGAAAAACTCTGCTGTACATGTAACTGTCGGAAAACATGAAATATAAAATGATGTATATAATAAGTACGTGTCACTTGTGTAGACTTAGCATGCATAAAATATAAAGGATAAAATATAATGCTGACAATATCACTATTAAATGCTACCACCACAGTATATAATAATGATAGTACTAGTAAAGTAGTTATATATGATTTATAATAAAGTGTATCATGTTTGCGGCGGCACGGTGGTGCAGGGGTTCGCACGTCCGCCTCACAGCAAGAAGGCCTGGGCTCGACTCCCGGGCTCGGGGCGTTTCTGTGTGGAGTTCTCCCCGCGTTTGCGTGGGTTTCCTCCGGGTACTCCGGTTTCCTCCCACAGTCCAAAAACATGCACAGTCGGCTAACTGGCTGTTCCAAATCGCCGCTAGGTGTGAGAGTGAGTGTGAATGATTGTATGTGTGTTGGCCCTGCGATGGCCTGGCGAGCTGTCCAGGGTGTACCCCGCCCCCGCCCAGAGTCGGCTGAGACGGGCGCCAGCCTCCCTGCGACACTAAGGATTAAGCAGCTCAGAAAATGAATGAATGAATGTAGCTTGTATCAATCAATCAAGGATATGATAGACATGATACAACAGTACTAACAACTATCACACATCTTTTGTATAAGAAATACAGCTAAACTTCACAAGATGTGCAAAATGAATGTAAAATAAATGACTTAAATCTTTTTTCTATAGAATACTGATGACATTTTTACAAGATTTGCACCTTTCACAGATAAATTATGTGCAAAGAATTAAATTCCAGCGTTCGACTCCATAAACAATACAGAGCTACATGTATTTGTCCTGCTTTCCCATGATTCCAAGCACAGGGAAGTACGATGGTGTAGTGGTTAGCAGGTCTGCCTCACAGCAGGAAGTCCTGGGTTTGAGTCTTGGGCTCGGCGAGGGCGTTTCTGTGTGTGCTTTTCATGTTCTCCCTGTGATTGCGGGGGTTTCCTCCGCCCACTCCGGTCTCCTCCCACAGTTCAAAAAACATGCACCTTAGGCTAATTGGCTGTTTCAGATTACACCTAGATGTGATAGTGTGTGTGAATGGTTGTGTGGCCCTGTGATTGACCGGCTGAGATAGGCTCCTAGCCTCGGGACAACCGTAGAAGGATTAAGCGGTTCAGCAAATAAACAAAGTCCGGTTTTAGTGTGTCCAGGACATTAGGGCATCATTAACAGCCACTTTATGCTATCAGTCTCTCGTGTTACAGGGCAAAGATGAGGACAGATTAGCCAAATAAAGCCTGACTCAGTTCTCCCTCTATCGCCCTGTCTCTCTATCCCTGCCTCTCTCTTTCTCATTCCACCTGATGCCTCCTGTCTTCTGAAGTCATCCATTATTAGGGGATTAGTCTGCACCCTCGCCGTGTCCTTTTCAAGCCTCTCTCTCTCTCTCTCGCTCGCTCTCTCTCTCTCTCTCTCTCTCTCTCTCTCTCTTTCCTGAAAAGCCCAGAGACAAAAGCAAAGCTGTTAGTAGCTGCACCAGACAGCCTTTTTTGGTGAGTGTTTGATTTGGAACGAATCCCGCTGATCAAACACTCGCTGAAGGAAACAGTCGATCTGAGCAGAGTTGGAATCGATTGCCCTGCTCTGAGGAAACACTCAGACAGGGCTGGCGAGATTAGGGCTGGAGAGCGACGAGCTGATAAGCCTCCCGGAGCCGCGGCTAGGTTTAGCTCAACACTGGCCTTTGTTTCTTTATCTGCTTATTTGGATACCTGTTAGAGCCGACACTAATGAGAACTCACTTAACCAGAACCCATACAAAACAACACTATTCACTTCGCCTAACAAAAAAGGATGAAGGGAAAGAGCCCGGATTGGCTGAGCCGGGCTCTGAAACGTGGTGCTGTGCTCTGCGGTGGGCTGTGTGGGTTATTGGGAGCGCTGTGCTATAGATAAACCATACGCTACACTCCAAGAGGCTTTTCCCCCAATATCATAATCAAACTTGCTTAGAAAAACGCATTAAAGCCATATTACTTTGCATTAAAATGTATTTATGGTAATAAAATATGCAAAAGAGGTTGTAGTTAATTGAATATGTATTACTTTGCATATCGCAAAAGTGACTTTCAACAAACAAATCACTTAACAGGGGTTTTTGAGTGTGTGTGTGTGTGTGTGTGTGTGTGTGTGCGTGAGTGTGTGGGGGGGGTTCTCATGAATAGAAATGTAGAGAATGGATTATCACTCACTTACTCATTCATTTGCAGTAAGGTTTAATTCTACTAGGGTTGCAAGGAGGCTGGTGCCCACCTCGTCGAGCCCGGGACCCTCTTGCTGTGAGGACGTGCTGCCCAAAGATAGGCTGCAGCCTCCCCATGACCCTAACAGGATTAAGCAGTTTGGCAAACGAGTGCGTGAGTGACTGAGTGTGTGAGAATGTTTCCATGTTCTTCCATTTCCGAACCCACGTAATCCTTCTAGGGTCGCAGGGAGCCTGGAGCCCTTCCCAGGGTACACCCTGAACAGCTCACGAGACCATCATGCCTAACACACATGTCTTTGGACTGTCGGAGGAAACCAGAATGCCCGGAGGAGACCCATGCAGGCACGGGAGAACATGCAAACTCCACTAGCCGAGCACGGACTCAAACCCAGGACCTTTTTGCTGTGAGGCGGAAATGCTACATACTATGATCCCACGTTGCTGTTATGCATTACCTCATTTAATCACAACATGGTTCAAGACTGAAACAGTCCTACGTTGTTAGTGAAGTCTGTGGATTTTAAATGAACAATAGAAGTAGAAAAATATGGTGTATGTTTACAAATAAAAGCAAAATGACCAGAAAAAATCCCCCCTGAATGGCTTTTATATTAATATTGATGCCATCTGTACCCACAGGATATGAGCGATTGCACATTCTGATTGGCTAATATACTATAAGGATATCAGTACATATACCATTAGTAGGTACATCACTAAAGAAAAAAAAACTGGAAGCAGTCGCAACTCAAGTCGTGCTAAGCTAACTGCTAAAGCTAGCCGTCCTTCCCTTCTGTTCAACTTATTTTACAAATAAAAGTATTTAAATTTGTATTCATGGCTTCTGGCAGACGCCCTCATCCAGAGCAATTTACATTTTTATCTTCTTTGTACAGCTAAGCAGTTGAGGGTAAAGGTCTTGCTTAAGGGCCCAACAGTGGTAGATTGGTGTTAATAGTACTTGAACGCTTGACCTTCTGATCAGTAACCCAGAGCCTTAACCACTGAACCACCACTGCCCCATATCTGATCGTCAGAAGAGATTTTTTTTTCCCTTTTTTTTCCCTTCATTTTCAAGAATTAGACCGGAGGTGCAGTGCAGTGAGACTCCATGCTAGGCTAACAGGCTCTTTCTTTAAGTATTTGATAGTAAGAGCTGTGTAGATTTTCCCAAGAATTTAAATAAAAATGAGAAAAATGCTTAATTTCCCACAATCCTGTGACCGTAGATAGAATAAAACTGCGCACAGAGCCAGCTATGAGTCCTATCCGATGAGAGCGAGTGGAATAAGTCTTACTTATAACTAACATATGATTTTCACTTGTCTGTAAAAATTTATTTTGGAATGATATTCTGAGTTTAGTTTAAACTTCCTTCACAGACAGTCTGGCTTCCTAGAGTACCCACAGTGCCTTTCACCTATGTCTAAATTGAAGCATAATAATGGTGGCACTAAAAAAAAAGCAGGGTCTGCATGGTTATATGATATATTATACTATGATATATAATTCCACAGTAAAACCAGATAACTGAAACTTTCCCCGATAGAAAGTGAAGTGTGTGTTGGAGAGTTGTGTATGTATAAGCATGTTCTTACCGAGTCCAGATCCAGGCTGGTGCGTATCCACTCCTTCGCCTCTTTATAATCCTCTGTTAGACCCATGATGTACAGTGTATCCAGTGAATCCACAATACTGGCCCCACGCAGACCCCCTGCCAACATACATACACACAATGTAATTTATTTAACATGCAGCACAGACCACCCTTCCTTCACCTTTATGGGTATAAAATCTGAATATCTACGCTAATTTATTACCGTTCAGCATGAAATTGTGGTATTCATAGGAAAAATGTATAAAGTAACAGTTCTATTATTATCATGTTGTTTCAGAGAGCAACTCATTAACCAGAACAATACTGAAGATGATCCAAACGGATCAGTAACACTACAAGTACCATCAGACACAGCTAGGTCCATTTATTGTTCCTCAACTGTTCATTCATACAGTAACTTGGAAACAGTGGCGTCCGACATTACGCAAAGATGCGCTGACTGACAGAAATATTTACATATCAGGTATAGAAGCAATATATTATCTGTGCAAAGTGAATTTATTTACAGTTTGGGTTTATTTTGGCGCGTTACACAACAATCAGCCCGGAAGGTGTGGCACGTACTAAAATTTCGCAGTCGCATTCAAATGCGCTTGCCTGTTACAGCATATATAATATACAAGCACGTACACTAAGGCCAGTGTGCACAGTGCAAAGCAAGGTCTACCAGCTTGATACGGATCATCGGGTGTTCTCAGGAAAGAGCTGTAAAAACAAATGCTGGGACGAACAGACAGATTGTTGAAGCAGGCATTCATTCATTCATTCATTTTATGAACCGCTTAATCCTGATTAGGGTCGCGAGGAGGCTGGCGCCCATCTCAGCCGACTCAGGGCGAGGACAGAGTACACCCTGGACAGCTCGCCAGGCCATCGCAGGGCAGAAACACGCTGACGGCAGTGCAGCCTACTCTTGACGAAAATCAGCAATGGTTGTTGAAGCAGGCAATTTTAAATAAAAAAAAAAATCAAAACAAACAAAATGCGCCAGTAAATAGCGTCTGCGTCACGAACGGAAACCATTTTTCACCGTGAAGGCTGCCGTGACCTTGGTATTCGAACTTGGTCGGAAGCTTGTCCAGGTGCATCTCCATGCCGAACTGGGTGAGATTGGGCCAATTTTTTCTTGAGATATCGAGCGGAAACCATTTTTGACCACGCCCGCCCGCCCACAAACGCGATAACATAATACGTCCCAGTTACAGCAGATGTATAATAATAGTAATAAACTACATATATGGTGTGAGGTTTTGGCCCGATATGACCCGGATTCGTGATTGCTAAAAGGGTAAACTTTTCTCTCACACTCCGTGTTAATATACAGAACAGTACGCCTGGTGCCGTCGCTGTTTTGTGAAAAAAAAATTGAGGGAAAACGTTTCATGGAAGTCGCTTCATCCCAAATCTCAAATTAAACCCACTTCTCTAATTAACGTAAATCTCACAGCTTTAGCGCCATCACAGGGCTCTTAATCTGCACTTAACTGCCAATAAAGAATCAAAATAAAAGCTGGCTCCCGAAATGAGCGCATGAGCCGGTCCCCTCTCTCCAGCGCATGCCTTTAGATGCTCTTCATTTAGCGTTATTAAATCCTCTTTCCAACTTTAATGAGAAATGTACTGAGACTTTTTTATTTAATATGCCGAAACCTCAAATGAGCATATCGTGAGGAGGGGAGGGGAGTGGTCGTGCTTTAATGGGTGAAAATATGAAGCGCCGTCTTCCTCTGCACACATAACAAACAACAGTGCCGTTATTGCATTAGGGAGAATAAATTGCACGCGGTGGTAAGAGCTAATGAAAAGCATATCATCAAGTGAGATGGAAGACCTCGGAAAAGCGTGGAGGAAAAAAAGTTTGAGCGCAAATGCAATAGATGAGACTACAGTAGGAAGGTTGCAGTCAGCCGGTTTGCGTGTTTTATGTACGTTCTACAACATTAAAGTAACTATAATTGAACTGCATCACATCACATTATTACCGAATCATTTCCCTGAACAGAATCCCAGTTGTGATTTATTCCCTACTTATTACACGGCTCATTTGAATACTTGATTCTGACTGGTCAATTATGGGATTCGCTCACTTACTCACTCTCACTCATTTGCCGAACTGCTTAATCCTATTAGGGTCGCAATCCTATTGAGCCTATCTCAGCCGCCAATGGGCTAAGGCGGGGCACACCCCTAACTGCTAACTCGCCCGACCATCACAGGGCAACACATACACAACTATTCACACTTACATCCACACCTAGGGGCAATTTGGAACACCCAATTAGCCTAATGTACATGTTTGTGAAGATTTGCCTTATTATTATTATTATTATTGTTATTATTAAATTAATTTCGTTGCTTATGCTCATGATATGCTTTATAGCAGCAGTCTGGTATAAAGAAAAACCAGGCTACTAAATACCATAACTGGGTGCCATGGTGGCGTAGTGATAAGAACATCCACCTCAAACCAAGAAGGTACTGGGTCCAAGTCCCAGGCTCGGGCGTTTCAGTGTGGAGTTTGCATGTTCTATATAAATTGGAATTTAAACCCAATGGGGGTGTGGCCTAAATTTGACAATACTGTACAAATCCTGGGTTAGCACGTCCATCACACAGCAAGAAGGTCCTGGATTTGAGTCCCAGGCTCAGCAAGGCCGTTTCTGTGTGGAGTTTACATTTTCTCCTCGTGGGTTTCCTCTGGGTACTGTAGTTTTCTCCCACAGTCCAAAGACATGCACATTAGGCTAATTGGCTGTTTCAAATTGCCCTTAGGTGTGAGTGTGAAACTTTCTGTATATTGGCCCTGTAATGGTCTTGTTTTTCTGAATAAATGTCCCTGGAATGGTCGGGCAAGCTGTTCAGGGTGTACCACACCTTCACCCAGTGTTGGCTGAGATAGGATTCGGTCTCCCTGCAACCCTAATAGGATTAAGTGGTTCGGCAAATGAGTAAGTGAGTAGAAGTGATACTGTAACCTATATATGCTTTTTTTTTAATTAGAATTCCCTTCTCTAACGTTTCACATTCAGGTCATGTTTTTATTTTTCCTTTGTTGTTAATATGAAGTTGCATGTGTGTTGGCCCTACAATGGTCTGGCAAGCTGTTTAGGGCGTAACCCGCCCTCACCCAGAGTCAGTTGAGATAGGCGCCTGCCTCCCCGCAACCCTAATTAGGATTAGGAGTCTTAAAAAGTGAATGAATGAATGAATGTTAATATCCTCTAATTCTCTGAAGAGCATCAATGAATGACTGGATGGATGGATGGATGGATAGATGGATAAATAAATGAATGAATACAGTATAATATGAAAAAGGACTGGAAAGAAAGTAGAGATTTTAACATATTGCAGATGGATTATACTGGTTTTATTGGAATATATTGGAGAAAACACCTGACGTTTTGTATGCTGGAATATTGGACTGTATTGGCTCCTAAAATGGAAAGTAAAGTGTTAGTGTATACTGCAATATATTGGAGCCAATATCTGAAACGATGTGTATTGGTTTATTGGAATAAGCTGAAGCTGAAGCCAGCACTGGACCCTTTTCAGAGTGGTATACCGCAGTAATATTGGAGAATCAGATCTGTCCCTGGCAGCGTTGGATCCTACGCCTCCCCAGATTACGAACACCTCCTTCTCACTGTCAACACTAATCATCGTGAAGCCTTGAACTTATTTACACCAAATCTCCTGAATCCAGTGTTACTCTTTCTTTGGTTGTTATTATGAGCAGAGTTTCTCTTTGTCTTGTTTTGTTCTATGAGCTCTGTATCTTCCTCTAGTTACCTTTTCGGGCATTAGGAGATTTTATTGCCTCAAATATCCATATCTGTGTATAAATTAGAAATTAAAAACCCAATGGGGGCATAGCCTAAATTTGACAATACTGTTTGAATCCTGGGTTAGCACATCCATCACACAGCAAGAAGGTCCTGGGTTCAAGTCCCAGGCTCAGCAAGGAAATTTCTGTGTGGAGTTTGCATGTTCTACCCATGATTGCATGGAATTCCTCAGTGTACTCTGGTTTCCTCCCTCACAGCTCAGAAGAACTGCATTCAAAACTGCAACACTGGCTTCCTGTAGCTGCTCGCATTACATTTAAAGCACTTATCACACCACGCGCTGCACCGCATTCTCTCAGATCCTCTAGCACTGCTAGACTGGTCCCTGCTTCTACCAAGAGACAAGGGGAAAATGCATCTAAACTCTTTTCTGTTCTGGCTCCAAGGTGGTGGAATGAACTTCCTCTGGATGTCCGGACAGCTGAGTTACTGGGTGTCTTCAGACGACGGCTGAAAACCTACCCTTTTCGGCAGTACTTAGATTAGCACGATGTTTGGCTGACGGTATACTTAGTCTGTGTCCTGACAAACCAGTATAAGAATATATTCACTGATAGTGACTTTAAAGCACTTCTGTAAGTCGCTCTGGATAAGGGCGTCTGCTAGATGCTGTAAATGTAAATGTAAATGGTTACGTGTGTTAGCCCTGTAGTGGTCTGACAAGCTGTTCAGAGTGGACCCTTCCTTTACTCACTGTCAGCTGAGGTGGGCTGTGGCCTCCCCATGACCTTAACAGGATTAAGTAGTTTGGCAAATGAGTGAATAAGAGTGTTAATTAAATGTGTGCGGTTTTTTCTATATTATTTTATTAAATTTTTTCTCATTATGGTAATAAAAATAGTATTAAACCCCGTGTAGGTAGATTTTTCATGAAGCATACTGCATTACTTTATACTCCTTTAATTCACTTTTGCCTAAAGAGATGTACCACTGAGGTGCACTGCCAGTGCATTTCTCAGAAGCCTACCAATAGCCCGCTGGGATTTGAACTTATAATCCTTCAGGCACTAAAAGATAACCAAGAGTTTTACTAGTGCAAGAATGAAACACTGCGCCATATAAACGAGAGCCAACATCTACATATGGTGGTCTTATGATGCAATTCGGGTGCAATGTGCCTTATTTCAGGTTAGCTTGGAGCGAAGTGCGGTTGCGGAGGTCAGAACACAGCAGTGTACCTGGATGATTATGGCCAATGGAAAGATGGCACATTAACATGCTGGCCTTGAAACTGAACATGACCCAGCAGTGGGTTCTCTACAGGTGATCAGTGCTGGGATTGTGGATACATTTCTGGATCGGTGTGATAAAACATAAAAAAGTCATGACACGGTCAATTACTTTTGATCCTCTCGTTCTGTACACCCTCCCATGTCTTGTTTTTTTCCCTTCTAGTTAGTGCTTTCTTCCTTGGTCTTTCTTCTTTAGTCTCTCCCAACCCCTCGACACAGTACGAGTCGTTCTCCTACGTTCACGCCATCTCTAATATGGTAATGATTCACTCTTGTTTTAACTAAAGCCTTGTACAGGGAAACCTAGTCTTTGATGAACATGAATTTCTTTCACAGTAATAAATGTTGGATAATGAGATCTGTATTCATGCAGGCATCTTGGTTTCGCAACAAACACTTGTAATACAAACCAATAACACGCATCATTGGTTTCAAAGGTCTCCAGCATGGCCTTGGTTGTCAATCTTTAATGGATTTATGTGGTAACGATATGCTAATGCATTGTGGTAGGTAGGTGGTATGGTTCCAGTGGCTTGGGACCCAACTGGGTGCTTAACTAAACACAGTGATCTCAGGATCATTACACGACCAATGCTGTGAGCTTAAGCAAGCCCTAAACTGTAAATTGTTTTAGATGAAGGCTAAACAGGTCGCTAACTATAGAGATTAAAGAACCAATAGTCATACTTTATTATTTAAGGATTCCGCAATACTCAGTACGCATTCCAAAGTAGTTAAAAGTTACATAGATACATACGGTATCCCACAATTCTGTGATAACCGAAGAAAAATTCACTCAAACACCCACTAGGCAAACCGCTTAATCCTAGCAGGTTCGCAGGGGGGCTGGAGCCCATCTTAGCTGACACTGGTTGAAGGCGCCATACACCCTGGTTAAAGCGTCCCACTGCTGATTAGAAGGTTCTGAATTCAAAGCTCTTAGTGGTTTGGGTGCTGGGCTCATGATCATGAGGTTGGGGGTTCGAATCCCTGTTAGACCTCCACCATGCTAAAACCACAAGTGTGCCACTGTCCATCCAGCAGTATAAATGTGTACCAATTTGGAGGGAAGCCATGGCTTAATGGTTAGAGAAGCAAGTTTGGGTACCTAAAGGTCGCTGGTTCGGTTCCCGAACCAGCAGGAAAAAATGTGTGGTGGCGGGGGGAGTGAGCTGCACCTTCCCTTCCTCCACATTCATGGCAGAAGTGCCCTTGAGCAAGGAACCTAACCCCCAACTGCTCTCCGGGTGCCCCAATGTGTGGCAGCCCACTGCTCCGAGTGTGTGTGTGTGGACACTTTGGATGGGTTAAATGCAGAGGCAAAAATTTCCCTTGTGGAATTGATACAGTATATTTGAAAAAAAAATCAGTAAAGGGAAAGTACTGGGAAGGTAACTTGCGACGGATCAGCATCCTATCCAGGAGGAGTTGAACTCCTAGTCACTTCATGCTACAGAAACCAGCAGAAGCTGTGACTAGGATGAGCCGCTAGGCTTGGGTGTAAAAAGTCCACCAGACTTACCCATGGTTAGGTCCTTGAGTAAGTCCTTTCACCCTTAGCTGCACTGTTGTAACCTGTCTCAGTTGTAAGTTACTTTAAATACTGCATCGATCAAATGAGCACAGGACCTCAACTGCTCACCCAATTTGCTCCAGAAGTGATGAATCTAAATCGGATTTGAATAGTTAGGTGGGAGAGTAGGTCATGAGTCACCGTCCAACCCATCCCAGACTCTCATCTCACAGCTCTTCAAATTATACATAGGAAACTCACACTTGCACTTAAGCCTCAGTTTTACATGCAGATAGCCGCCTCTGACGTTACCCACATTCAGAACTAAAAAAAGAAAGATTAGCATTTGCATTTTCTGTGCTTTGTGAGCAAAGACAGGTGATTTGCAATTAAAATGATAGGGATGAGCAGAAGGAGTGAAAATAGATGACAATTAATGTAGTCTGCTTGTGTTGTGAGTATGTTGCACTCTAGAGTGTGGCTGATATAAAAGCAGAGCTGCTCGTGATGGATGGACGGGAAGAAAGGAAGGTGCAGATCAATCTATCAGCTGTCACAACCAAATTTTTGGATCATTTTTATTCCTTAGTGCCAACGCTCACCAGCACAGGACCCCAACACAGGACCCCTTACACAAAAACACATGCTAGATACCGACAAAAATACACACTCAGGCCCCAGTTCCTGACCCAAACAAACATTCAGATCAATAACACATGCCCAAGCACACAGTCAGGGCCCGAATACAAGCCAAAACACACACTCAGGACCTGAAAACCATCACAAACACACACTCAGGACCTGAATACAAGCCCAAACACACAGTCAGGGCCCGAATCCAAGCACAAACACGCACTCAGGACCCGAATACAAGCCCAAACACGCTCAGGCACCGGTAACAGACACACTCAGGCCTCTAATAAAGAAAGCAAACACACATTTAGACACCTGTTACAGACAAAAACACACACCCAGGCCCCGAATACAGACCTAAACACACACTGAGGCCTCTAATATAGATCCAAACACACTCAGGCCCCAGCTACTGACCCAAACAAACACCTAGATTGATTACACGGTCCAAACACACACCTAAGCCCCTGTCACAGACAAAAACACACACCGAGGCCCCTAATACAGACAAAAACACACACCGAGGCCCCTACTAGAGACAAAAACACACACTAAGACCCCTAATACAGACAAAAACACACACCGAGACCCCTAATACAGAGAAAAATACACACTGAGGCCCCTAATACAGAGAAAAATACACACTGAGGCCCCTAACACAGACAAAAGCGCACTGAGACCCCTAATACAGACAATAACACACACCGAGGCCCCTAATACAGACAAAAACACACACTGTGGCCCCTAATACAGACAAAAACACACACTGTGGCCCCTAATACAGACAAAAACACACACCGTGGCCCCTAATACAGACAAAAACACAAACACACACCGTGGCCCCTAATACAGACAAAAACACACACCGAGGCCCCTAATACAGACAAATTTGCACACTTCAGCCTGTAACACAGAGTGAAACATAAACTTAGGTCCCTAACTGAGGCCCAAACATACATGAGCCCCAAATACACACACACACACACACACACACACACACACACACACACACACACACACACACATCCAAACAAAAACACTGTTAAACAAAAACCTAGTAAGCTGTGAGTATTTGAGTATAAAAGTGATGGGTATTAAATGATTGTTAATGTAGCCTGCACGTGTTGTGGTGTGCCAACTCAATTAGCAATAGCCAACTGTGAAACTGCCACTTAGGAGCAACCAGAAGTTAAACAGCTGGCTCTGTGGTATCAGTTGGGACTGAGCAAATAATCAAGGAAAAGGGAAGAGAGGCTTCAACGAGACAAAATCACATTAGAGAGAGAAAAAAATGTAACGTCACTAAAGGAGAAGAGGTGAAATGATGAAGCTCAGTCGAGTGTCGTGCAATAAACACCAGGTGGGTTCCAACTATCCACTCGGTGAACATTTAAAGCAGGAGATTTTAGTGTTCCAAGTGTTCCAAATAAGTGGTGAATGAATACACCGGGCAAATTTCGACCCGGCAGCATGGGTTGGCCTGAAACAGGATGGGTCGTAAATCATCAGGAAATAAAACAGCTTCATTTCACCCATGGCAAGTGGAGCTTTCTTTCATTGTGCGTAACATGCTTACGTTGCCACAGTAACGCGTCCTATATCCAGGATTAGGAGTGATGCGTGCCTCAATGTGTGTGTGTGTGTGTGTGTGTGTGTGTGTGTGTGTGTGTAGGTGTGTCTAGCTTATAATGACATACAGAAAGAGCAGTTCATAAATCAGGGCTGCCAGCATAGCTCTACGGCTCAGGCACTTTTCATTAAAAGGTATGAAAGTAGATCATTGGTATTATGGCCTTCCATCACACCCTCCCTCACACTCACTCAGATACAAACGCAGCCGTCCATGACCACTGATTCAAGGGTAACACCTTGGCCGTGTCGATACAGAAACATGGTATTTACTCACTTTAATGCTGATATTAAAAGCAAATTAAGCACGAACCAAAATGAAGTCATATCACGGTATCAGTAGGTTTGTGGTTGTCATGGTAACCATAGTACCATGAAACAAACATTCAGTTGGGACACGTTAGTCGTTTTCAGTGATCTTTAATAAAAATGTACAAATTGTGTATTACTTTAGGATTTTGGGTGTCATACTGGGTGGCACGGTGGCGTAGCCGTAAGCAAGTCTGCCTCACAGCACGAAGGTCCTGGGTTTGAGTTCCAGACTCTGTTTCTGTGTGGAGTTTGCGTGTTCTCCCCGTCCTTGCGTGGGTTTCATCCGGGTACTCCGGTTTCCTCCTACAGTGCAAAGGCATGCACATTAGGCTAACTGGCTGCTCCAAATTGCCCCTAGGTGTGGATGAGAGTGTGAATGGTTATGTGTGTTGCCCTGCAATGGTCTGTCGAGCTGTTCAGGGGGTACCCCGCCTTGGCCCAGTGTCAGCTGAGATAGGCTCCAGCCTCCCCGTGACCCTAATAGGATTTTAGTAAACAAGTGAGTGTTTCATATAGTGTGTACATGGCTGGTTTTTATGTAAGCGTACATGACCCGCAGCCTCCCAGAGCTCGCGGGATTCAAAGTATAGATCAGCTCCCTGTCACTAACGCTGTCAGAAAGCCGAACTCCATGAACTGGCTTGACAAATTGACCTCCAGAACATCAAAATGCCTCTAATCAGGCTCGACGCGCATCCGTGGCCTTAATTACTGTGACACCTTCTCACATGGGGTTTTAATTGAAGAGATCAGAAGCGACCGGCGACCCGAGCAGCCTCTGTTCTCTTAGATTAAAGTGACAGCATCTTACCCACCACTGACAAAGTATTACTACAGCAACAGAAGATAAAAATAACAATAAAGAGAAGGAAAAAAAGTAAAAGACAAGGTGTTGGTGAGAGCTCTGCGTATCAGAGTGTTTACTTCGAGGCTGGTGGTGCTCTCAGTTGGGTTGCCATTGCCAGGAATAAATAAATATGACACAATGTGTGAAGTTTGTAATATGGATTATAAGACGCATTAAATATTGAATAAATCACTTAACTCCATTCACACTTGTTATCGAACCATTTAATCCTATTAGGGTCACGGGGAGGCTGGAGGGATACACCCTGAACGTCGGACCATCGCAGGGCCAACACACATACACAACCATTCACACTCACGTTAGGGCCAGTTTGGAACAGCCAATTAGCCTAATGTGCATGTCTCTGCACTGTAGGAGGAAACCGGGGTACCCGGAGGAAACCCAGGCACTGGAAGAACATGCAAACTCCTGATGTGCGTACCCCTCCGTCATTGTGGCACACACCTTCAGACCTTAAAAACAGAATTTTGGAAGATTTCACAAGTCTCATGTTCGGACTACAAGGAAGGGGGGGGGGGGGGGGGGGGGGGGGGGGGGGGGGGGGGGGGGGGGGGGGGGGGGGGGGGGG